>VWZK01001904.1:0-43961 GCA_013396935.1 Baryphthengus martii | reverse complement strand
GCAGGCGCGCCAGACTGTCCCTTGCAACTGCAGCTGTGATTTGGTCAGCCTCAGCAAAACCCTAGCTACTTAGTTGCCTTTGCCTGCCAGGAAATCAAGGAATACTGACTGAAACACAAAGTACAACAACATGTAAAAAAGCCCTTCTTAACTACTGGACATCTCTCCTCTGCCCTCAGCTTTGTGTAAATACGTACCTGGGAGGTGGTGCAGGGCTCGAGCTGACCCCTTTGTGCTCTGTGATGCTAATATAAAAATGACAAAGAGAACTGGAAAGAGAGATTTGGTTTTGAAGGGCTTTCCTTTCAGAGCAGCAATAGCATGATACACAGAGCTCTAGCAGCTGCTGTAGCTCTCTCTTTTCTGTAAAGTAGACCTCTGATTTCAATTGCTCTTGCTCCATTGTTCAACAGGAGAGTACTCCACTTTGTTCTGCTCCTAGGGTCCTTCCCTGCACCTCAGCACCGAGACTCCAACACTTGGCTCTATTTCTTCCCTCCTCTCTCCCTTCTCTACCCCTTCCTGGAAGAAATGGAAGTAGATTGGATCCTTTCACTTGTTCATTTTTAAGAAACATTTTCAAATGTATTTAATTAGGATTGCTTAGCATTTTCCCCTCGGATTAGGGCTGTTGTAATACAGATAGGGAAGGAGGAATGACCCTGCAAGAAAGACAGGAATATAAAGCACTGATTCATTTCCTAACTCTATCTGAAATTTCTTGTGTTACCAAAATTGCTTATTGCCTCTCCTTTAAACCCGTGGAATAGGGTTGATATTTCCTTTCTTTATTGCTGCCCTTCATTCACGTAGTGCTCAACAGAGCCTATGCCCAGGTTCTGATAATATGGAAGCAAACTGAAGGATAACAATATATTTCATTTACTTCTTTCCTTCAGTTTCTCTGTGTGTATTTTTTCTTTCCACACCTTCTGCAGCAACTTTGCTTCAGCATATTAAAGGCCTCTCTTGGTTGACTGCAATGGTTTTTTTTGTAAGCATAAATAATTCCTGGTGGGGACACCCTCCTTATCACCAAGGGAAGAATAAATAACACAGCATACATTGCTCCAGACTGGTAACAGGTGAAAATGCTGCATAGTGCAAATTCCATCTGAGGCAATAAATTCTTAAACCATTTTAGTTGGTTGATGCTAGTCATATCTTTAAAACCATTTCACTTCAATCATAAAAGAAAAAAAATATCCTCCACCTCTTCTTCTCTAGCAATATTCATTTCTGTAAACGTAAAGATTTTTTGGTCAGTCGAGTATACCTTTATATTCTTTACTCATGCCAAGTAGCTAGAAAGGCTATCACCACTGTAATTTTTATATATAAACTCTGCTGCATGTTAATCTAATCAAACAAATCTGAAAACATTTATGAAGCACAGAAGTGTAGGTTGGAGTGGATTCTGCTTTACAAAACAGAGGCACACTGCCAGAATATATATGTTTCTTGAAAAGAAGATAAATTAGTAAATGGTAGCTTTGAAAAAACTGATTATGTGATGAACCAAGGGATTGAAAACATTCTGTTATCAATTCCAAGCTTTCTAAACTGATTTCTTTTTCTAAGAACAGTGTTGCCTATTGCCAACTTTTGTAGGAGTATCTACTTCCTATATGCTTATTGAAAAAACTTAGACTTTCAAGATGGATCTTTTTTTCTTTTCTAACTAAAGAAGAAACAAATGTCTCTTTTCACTTTTAGCCAACAGGCAGGAATAAAGAAAGACCATTGCTACTATTAATTTCAGTCTTAGAAGCTAAGATAGCAAGGACATGGAGCTGAAAGCAAAAAGAGGCAAATTCTTTTGGTAGCTGCTTTTTAAAATGTTCCAGTTCATGTTGGTTTGTAATTAAAATGTCTTCTCCATCTTGCTGCTGCGTTCTCCTAAGGGGCATTGGGATTTAATCTCCCAATAATGGAGATTTAAATGTATTAAAGTTGGAATGCACAAGCCTTTGCATTGCACTTGTTGTCATGGGAGCTATTTATGTGAGTAACTGCAACTCCAAATACAAGTTTCAGAAGGTAGCTTATAGCACTGCATTGTTTTCTCCTTGTCTTTCTAGATTTTTTGTGTGTTTCCCTTTATTCCTCTTATTCTTCCTCCAACTTCCACTTCTTTCCATTTCTCCTGTGTCAGGGCAAGGTGTCTAATCATTTCTAATACAGCAATTTTGAAACAGAGAAACAAAACATCAGGAAGTATAAAGGAGCTATTCCTGAGCATGTTCCATTTCAGGGCTTGCCAGTCAAAGCTCAGGTTCTGCCCTGGCAGCAATTGCAGGCCCAGAGTAGTATAAACCAGCTTGCAGATGGTGAACATGGGAATGATGCAAGTGTAGGATGAGAAGTATGGGATTACTACGCATAAAACCTATTCATCACTTACTGACACTGCACATTTTTTTTTTTTGTGATTTAAGCTACTACTTTCACTGCCCACCACACACCTCTCATAGGTCAACATAGGAAGGAAGCAATGCTTCTGATACCAAGATATACTGCAGGTAAAAAGCAGATGGTTGCACAGGGCAGCAAAATATTTAGTGACTTTGAATTGCTGTAGGATGGTAAGGAGAGGCATTTCATAGTTAGCCAGAGACAGTAAACCAGGTTAGTGAAATGTAACTCCAGAAATAGAAAACTCAGCACAAGGACCCACCAAAGAGTCATCTGGCAGAAATAAAACTCTTTACTTACAAAAATGTGCTCCTGGTCTGACTATAAACCCTCATAAGCAAGGTGATCAAAGACGAGCATGAAACAAAAATCCTTTATCAAGGGTATGCAAATGTTGACACTCATGTCCTTTTCTCTTCTGCAGTACATGGTCAAGAAGATACGGAGACTGAGTTTAAAATAGTGCTACCCATACACTGTTAAAGAAAAACTTCTTGTGAGCATTTCAGGCATTTGCCCTAAGATTCAAAGCAACAAAGACTTTTAGGAATTACCCAGCAGTCTTGGTAACGAAATAGGCTCAGCTAGCATTGATCACTCATAATTTTTGTATGGCATTATAGTGGCTGCTGTGTCTACCTATACCATCACATTATGGACAGTGCTGAGTTCATTTGCTTTGGCAATTGCTTAAATTTATCTTGAAGAATCATCTTTGTCTTTCAAAGAGTCAGTCTGAGTGAGAAAATCTGTTATCAGGTTATTAACCCAGGAACCTCTGGGTCTGCTGAGATCCATTCAGCACAAATTCCAGGCAGGTTAGAGAAAAATATCATGACATAAGGAAAATTTCCAGCTCGCTAATGGAATCAGTTTATGCTTTAGGCTGATTAACATCAAGCTGATGCATCTGGCCTATTAGATGGCTTTGTTAACTCTTGCAGAAGCTAGCATAAAAAATGGATGAGCATGGCCACTGACTGCTTTTTATTTGCTTTTCTCACCATTTGATGTTTAGTCTAGGGAAAATCTCACACCACTGGAGTATAGTTCAAATGATTTGTTTCTCTATGCTTGTTATAGGACAGAACAGAACAACTATAGCCAATGGATTTATATATATAAAAAAATTCTACATACTTTACTATGACTTTATAAACAGTAACCTATAATGTTTCATGTCTTCCTTTCCTTAAGGAGGAAGTACGCATAGTTGTTTCCATGCACAAATGAACTCACAACACTGAACAATTATTTTGTAGTAAACACTTTTATTCCCTGGTTTACCATTATGATAAATCCAAACAAGGAGAAATTGCTGTCATTGTAATTTGGAATGCATTAACTTAATTCTGTTGAGGTTCAGGAGTCCTGACTTCAAAAACTTTGAGCAAGAAAGTTAAACTTTTGCCATGAGGGTTCAAGCTGGATGTACTGCTGAGCTTGTGTCTGTTTCTCACTAGTAAGGGATGGTTGTGAGCTAGCAGTAAAAAGATGATTGTGGTGGTCTGAGAGGATATGATTTTGCAAAGTCCTATTAATCTCTATTACAACTGCTAGCAAACATAAAGGAGTTTCAAAGATTGCTTTTCCATCACTAACAGGAACTTGTGCTGCCGCCTCTGCAACCACTCCCTGCCTTGTACATCCAGAAATAAGGGGCTGGTCACAGGAAGCCAGTGATGCCCAACTAAATGATTTTCATGAGTTCCTTAGAGTCAGATCCCATTAATCTAATACAAGAGGACACAACTGGCACCCCGCTGACTGAATTTGGCTTGTAGAACAACTCTAGCTGGGCCACTGCCTTTCCCTATGCCAATAGGCAACTCTCCTTTGCTTGCAGAAAGTCAGGAGTTTTGGCCCACAATTCCTTCTTGTTTCTATGTTCTTCCTGTCCTTCATGAAAGAGGTCCCACTGAAGCAAAGAGACAACCCTTGTCCGTGCCCCTGAAGTCAATCAAAACAATTCCTACTGAGTCATGACCCCAGTTAAACTGTGTTCATATCCTGGAGCCCTGGGAGCTGTATGTCCTTTGTAGCAACGGGGCCTGATTCATGGTTTTGGCTTCATACCTTTCTGTAGGAGAAAAATACAGCATTGATGATGCACAAATAATTGAGCACTCCTGCAGCTAGGCTCTATAGGTATTGAGCAAACACATCACAAGCAGCAATTGGGAAATCTTGAGCAGGAGTGTGAACTGGAAAGCAAACCCAAACATCTGTACCCTCACCAGTGAAACTGCGTGGAAAACCTGGGAGACGCTCACATATGTTTATCATGTGGTTAATGAGGTCTAGAAAATTCAGGCACAGCTCTTGAGAAAGATGAGAACATGCTTAAAGTAAAACCTCAGGTGTGATGTTACGTTTAAATTGTAAAGAAATTTCTATACACTGTCATGAGCTAAACACGTTAGAAGAAGGCCGATGAGTTGGCAAACACAGTTGCAGCTTTTGTTTAAAAATCCAGGTAGTCCTTAAGGAGAAGTAGAGTTGAATCAACAGAGCCCTAGGAGACTGGATGGACTCCTGCAGTGAGCAGTGAAGAAAACAGGGACTCCTGCACCACATTTTGATGGGTACTTTTATGCACCTCTAGGACTAGACTTGTTGGCTGCCCACCATGCCCACATGGATTTGTTGCAGAGGGTCCAGAGAAGGGCTACAAAAATGATCAGAGGGCTGGAGAACCTGCCCTATGAGGACAGGCTGAGGGATATGGGTCTATTCAGCCTGGAGCAGAGAAGGCTCCAGGGAGACTTTATAGCAGCCTTCCAGTACCTGAATGGGGCCTACAGACAAGCTAGAGAAGGACTTTTTAGGTAACAGGACAAGGGACAATGGCTTTAAACAAGAACAGAGTAGATTTAGATTAGACATTAGGAAGAAGTTCTTTTCTATGAGGGTGGTGAGACAATAGAACAGATTGCCCAGAGAAGTTGTGGATGTGTCATCCCTCAAAGTGTTTAATACCAGGCTGGATGAGGCTTTGAGAAACCTGGTCTAGTGGGAGATGTCCCTGCCCATGGCAGGCGATTGGAACTGGGTGATCTTTAAAGTCCCTTCCAACTCAAGCCAGTCTATGATTCTATGATTTTCAGGCACAAGCAGTGGTGTGCTCCAAGGCACAGGATGAGGCTGCTCAAGGTCAAGCAGGTGGGCTGGGAGTGGGTGGCCCTGTTCAGCTACATTGCTCCCACCCAGGTCCAGCCCTGAGGTCTCAGTAGGCAGTGAGGAAGGTGAGATCAGGGAGCACTCCTAAGAGGGGAGTGAAGAAGGGATTTGGAAGAGGATGAGCCTGGTAGTACACCGATATATAATAAAAAATGTTTTCAGTAAGAATAATCAAAACTTTATTTTTCCTACCTCATCTCTGTGGATCATAAGCTTTTTGCTATGTGACTGTTCAACCGTTAGGACAGAAGCACCCACATTTCCATTAGAGGTGTCTTGACACATTTGTAAGAGAAATAAAACAAGTTAATAGGAGTCTCTCCACTGACTTCAGAGATCACTGGATTGGGATTTCTCTGTCAATACTGATTAGGGATCTCTGCTTCTCAGACACTCATGGCCACTGTCATTGAAAAAAATTGGCTGCAGCATCAACATAAAATGATGTACATTGCTATGCATCTTCCTAGGAAATAATTTCTTGATAGCTTTACAAGGAAGCTTTACATTTCAGGCCTCTTCTTTGGGGAAGAAAATAGTAAAGAGATGGTGTCACAGTAATACTCCTCTGCTGCTCTTGGAAGTGAGTTAGTTCTATATGAAAGATGGAAGTAAATGCAACTAGAAGTAAAATTGGCAAAAAAAGCTTCAAGTGGAATTTGCAGTCACTAAATGTAGAAACTGGCTGCAGGTCTTTCTCTGCCTCAGCTTTTGTGTTAAGGTACATATGTATTGAGCCAGTGAAATGGAAATCAGAGCATGCTTGCTTTAAATGCTCACAGTCTCAGAGGAACCCATGAATTGATGGAGAGCACTGTGGAGGGACTGGTGGTGGTAGGATTTGACTACTGTGCAGGAAGAGAGAGAAAAGGAAGGACTGAAATAAAATATGGATCAGGAAAATCAAATCACCATGACAAATACAAATGAGCTATGAGAAAGTTTCTGAGTAGAGTCTTTAAGAACTGTAACACAGTTTGATATGTTTTGGGAACAAGAAAATGAGATAAGGGAGTCAGTGATGGCCTGGTCCCTACAGAGGATGGCACACTTCTGACACACATACAAAATCCTCTCACAATGTAGCAGCTCAGACATTTGTCCTTTTGAATCTCCTAACCTTATTCATGCTATCCTGAGAACAGCTGCATAGGAAAACCCAGGTGTTACCTGTGGTTCAGCAAGGAGGTCAGAACTGTTGATAATATGTCATTCATTTTTGTGCGAGTCCTTCACTAAGGCTTTTCTGGGTGAGTGGTTATGGGCTAAATCCAATGACTCTTTACTTAGCTCGATTATTGGAATCTGCACTTGGCCTGAAAGCTAAAAGTGATCACTGTGATGACAATAAGCATGACAGCATTGAAGCAAGATGTCACAGACACTTTCTCTATGGCTCAGAGAATATTTGAGATGTAAACCATCTGCATTTGTACAGGTACTTTGTACTCTGAGGGTGTTTCTACTGAAAGGGTATCTAAAAGAGATAAAAATTAATCGTCATTGTTATCGACTGGATTTCTGTCAGCTGCTTAGTAACCAGAGCTTTAATTGCCTGGTAATAAAAGTTTTAATTATTCAGCAATTACTGCTTGAAGTTTGAAGTGCTTCACATGCACTCAATTACATTCTCAAAATGCCAAGAGTGAAAGATGGAATAGCTCCAGGGTGTCTTAGCAAAGCTCTGATCAAGAAGAGTGAACATCAGTGATGGAGCAGAATCAGAAAATGGATATAGCCCCAGTTGTGAATGGTCAGCCAGGTAAACACTCTCGCAGAGCAGAATCTTCTGGCAGCTTTCGGCCTCTCCCAAAATTGCCACCTCCTCAGCTGGACCAGACAAGTTGCTCAGGTGGTAAAGGCATCGTGCTGGGGAAAGGCTACTGTGGCGAATGAATACCTTTCAATGTCTCTGCTCTTTTACTTGATGCATTCATTCCTTCAGGCTCCCACTCATATCCTACAAGTACTGCTTGGTTATTTATACAAGTTTAATCTAAACTCACACAGACCCAGTAAGAAGCAGATAGCTCTGTAGGTGACTTACTAAAATGTTTGAAACCTATCCCTGCAGGATGCATTTACAGTTAACAGTATGCAGCTGCAGCAGTACGTTTAGTGAACTTCAACAAATTATTTCACCTACACTATATTCCCTAGTTAATTCAATAACTTTTTTTTTTTTTTTTTTTTTTTTGCACGCCTAGTAAAGTTTTAAATGACATTCAGGTTTTCTACAGGCAGCATGCAAAATCCATCACAAAAATTTTGGAAAAACTGACAAAACTGATCTAGTAAAAATATTTCATAGAAAAAAATCTAGTAGAGAGACAGTGGGATGAAATTTTTCAGAAATTCAAAGTAAGCTGCATGTTTTATTAAATGTTACTTATAATTGTAGAACTCTAAAGTTTGAAAGGCGAATAATAATGCCTTTCAAAAGGTCTATTTTTTGTTTTAAAAACTAATTTCCAAATATATCTATTGGTATACAGCAGTCAAAGTGGAGAAGTGAAGTTTATGAGGAAATGCACCAATAGTCACAGCTTTAAAAAAAACCTTCCTGTTCCTGAGTATTAGAAAAACCCAACACATCCAAACTACGGTTACCTAAACATCAACATCTAAATCACATACACATAACATTAAACAAAGCAGTTTTTTCCCTCTGCTCTGAAAGGAACTGACATCTTTTAAAAGTACCTAGTTACATGGTTAATAACCTAGTTAGTAACTCAAAGCATTTAGGTGGTCTGTAATGTGGTCTGTAATATAGCAGCAGATGTTTTCTGTACTCCAGACTGTACAGGTCATTGATTTCACAAATGCTTTGCCTTACTGGGATGCTGAGTTTAAGGGTTATACATGTGTTTTCCGTTTCATTTGCCTGAGACAATATTTGTAGTACACTTCACAGTAGTGAATAAATACCTGATCATAGCAGACTTTGTTGTTTCTAGCTATAACACTGTGAATTATTAAAGTCATAATAAATTTGGATTCACTTCAATGAATGTAGTTTTCTTGTTTAAACTGGTAAGAGGCTCAATGAACAGACATCGATATCTCCAAAGGATGAGTCACTCCTTCTAGACATATACGCCCAGGACAGAGCTGATTTCTCTCTGGATGAGCTGTTTCTAGCACCTATGGAGAGATCAATTTTTAGACAGCTGAAAACAGGACAAATGTAGGGTCTTACAAGTGTGACAGTAGGAGAATGGCCTGAAGAAAGAAGGCTTTGTTGAGGGTCAGTATTGATTTCCCCTTGCAGAGCCAGAAGAAGAACACGTATTTCAGGCAATGTTGCAGTTAGTGTTCCCATGGCTGAACCTCAGAGTCACAGGCTTGGATTATAAACCACTCTGTGCCAGACACTGTATAAATACAGGAAAAACAGCTGATCTCCAGCTGTAGTCGATTACAGTCAATGCAGTCCATGCCACCCATTTTATTTACAGCAAGAAGTCATACTGTACAGTAAGACTTTGCAAGAGGCAGTCATTTGGTTGAATTTATTATTGAAAAGTGCTTCCTTTTTTCAGTGTTTGTCACTCTATGGAACTTCTCTTTTCCCGTTATTATTTTCCAGCTATGCTTTTCCCAGCTGCTCAGCGATTCAAGAGGTCCACAGCTGCCTTCCTTAATCCCGTGCTACAAAACTCACTGGAAGATGTGATCCTGCTTTATGAGGTTCAGTATATGGAAGCAGATGGTACCTTAAGCCCTGAACAAGACTGGGGTTTTTGTCCATACCAGGATCATACATTATTTGTCTTCATGTCACTTTTACTCATCCCAGCAGTAAATCCATTGCCGAATATGTAACAGTCATCAGAAAGGAAGGAAAAAACATATATATGACAAACTCAGCTCTTCTGGTACTTAAGAAAGTATCACTTGCCTACAGAACCGCGAATGTGGGTTCTAATTCACTGACAGGCAAAATGAAAAACCAGAGCAAAGGGCTTTCCATTGACAGCAACTTTCTTTCAGAGCAATTACATATTAACAACAAAATGCATTTGAATTCTTTGGCCTAAGTCTCAGTCTCAAATTATTCGTTTGAATTGTTAAAGCCACGAGTATCAGTCATTACAAAGTAATCCCAAGGACCTGACACTTTCATTTCAAAATTACTCATATCCCCTCTTTAATGGCAGTGGAGACTGCAGATGTAATGCACAGTCTGGAACAGTGTCATATGGTTAGCTAAGAGAAAGTGGCCCACCTGATGAAGATGTATGGATCAAATCTATCTATCCCACACTCTGAGAAACTAGGATAGGATGTTCAGACAGGAGAGATGAGCTGGGAAGCCATTGTTGTGATCTCTCACACACATCTATGCCACCACTGTTACACCTACAAGGGTAAATGGTCTTTTCCATCTGTGCTGCTATGTCCACCTCTTTAATCCTCACGTGGCACCAGCAGCAACTCCTGCCTGTTTTGGTCAATGGAAGTCTACCTGTTTTTTCCTTTTCCTCCCTCCTCCTCCCATAGCCTGTTTCTAAATTTCCCAGATAGGTATCACAGGAGTCCAATGTTCACATAGAGACTTTCTGTCTGCCCCACCTCCAGCCAGGGCAATGAGAGTTTTATCTCCACTCGATTTAAAGTAAAGATCTAAGGACATGTTCTTAATTCACAATTCCTCTGCCTAGAGTCTCTTGGAGAAGATAAATAGCTTTCTGTGTTCTGATTTTGTACCAGTTTCTTTTAGCTGAGCTTGACATTGACAAAGGTCAGAGGATCTCCATCAAAGATGAGGAGCTCTCTTCTCTGAGGAAGGCTGCTGAGTTTGACACCATCTGCAATGAGATTATCCCCAAGAGCATCACAGAGATCCGCAGGCTGAGTAGCAGGCTGTCTTCCTACCCAAGGGTCCTCAAGAAAGAAGACTTCGAAAGGACAGTGCTGACCATGGTCTACACTGCCTACAGAGCTGCTCAGTCCCAGGGGCACCAGAAAGACACTTGGGCTGAATCCTTTGTCAATCTTTACAAAGCCCTGAAGCACGACTTGATGTTCCCATACAACAAGGAGCCATCATAGTGGAAGATGTGATACTACAGCAACTCAACCATCTCTTCTGGTTGATAACGGACACATGTAGCTTGTCCATCACTTTATTCTATAAAGAGTCTAATAACCTGCTTCATGAAAGATTATTTGTTTTCTAGCTCCATCTTGTGGAATCTACTTTACAGTTCCATATTAGATAGTGAAACATGTTATCTTCAGTCCTGGGAATTCGATTTTTGTGCTGGCTTGGAGGGACATTCTGTGACAGCAAAGAAGGGAGTCTGGTGTACACCCCAGACAGACATGCCCTTGTTTCATCCTGTGGGTTTCCTATAAGCAATACCTACGTATACTATGCTTATGATCACATACCTTTGTGTATGTGCCAGAGAATGCTGCTTTCCTTTCCTAGCTGGGGAAAAATGTTCCTATTTTGACTGGCCAGTGAAAGAATATTACAAAGAGATGCAAAGGCCACCTGTGAAAGGAAGAGGTTTCATAACTGTTAGCCTTCAGAAATTATGCCAAGGATTATTCATTCCAAATATTCTTGTAAATAAGCACTGTCTGATTTACCTAATTTGGCTGAGCCGGTTTTTAATCACAGCAACATTTCCAGAAGACAAAGGGCATTGTGAACACCAGCAGCAAACAATGCCTGTGAACATATTCCCTGCTTCCTAGAGCTGCCACCCCGAGCAGTCTAAAATGATTCTTTCATTATCTGCATACGACTTTGTTCCTGCTCCTTTTTTTTTTTTTTGAAGGGAATGTGTATTTATCCTCAGTGGAGTCAAAGGCAAGATACAGGCCCTGTTTAATTTAGCAATGACACATTTTTTTCTGATTCTGTCACTTCAATATAGGTCACCTAAACCCGTGCTTCAGAATCCCCAAGATAAGGGAGGAAGATGCATTAAAACATACCTGGTGCTGAATTTATCAGTGTGGTTCATTTTTGATGGTAAATAATATATTCATTTGTGTATATGTGTGTGTATATTCAGGCATGTGTGTGCACGTAAGTGCTGAATACGTAGAAGAATCCTAAACTGTTCAGTTAGGTAACAATAGCACCAACAGCAGAAAAGGGAATTATGAATTTGGGAGCAGTGAAAAAGCAGTACTAATTTACAGCAAAAATTGTTTTAGAAAAAGTGTGACTGATTATTATAAACTAAAAAATAAAAAATAAAAATCCTGGACAGAAAATGGACAGAAAAGAAATATCTTATCAGATAGATAACTAGCAATGAAAAATCCAAACGGTTCTAAAGCGTTCTCGTGAACAAGTTATATGAACTCTGTTTCTCTATTGATATTATAGGTGCTTCTACTTCCAGAGCATGGGAAAACAGTTGAAAATTTATTTTATCCTTTCATACCAGCACTCTCTATCTCTCTATTTGCATAATATACTAAGGATACAGCCCCAAATCACAAATCCCTGAGTGTTAAAGGAGAATTGGGGATTCCAGCCCCAGTTCTGAATCATATTTAACTACTTTTGCATCACCTGAGCAAAAGGAACAGACTCTTCTCTGTCCCTTAGAGGGATACTTCAAGGATGGGAACTGAAAGAGTCCCTCTGGCACCACCTTATTGCAATAGACAGCAAATAGTGTAAGCAGTCAGAGCACACTGGGTTTGGCAGTCACCTGTGGAAACGTGGAACCACAGCAGCCATAGAGGCAGGCTGGCAACAGCATAAGCAACTGGATAACGGGTTTGTAAAAGACAGTCAGTCCTGTTCTCCCAGTAGTTTCTGTATGTGTATGCATGAATATATATATATATTTGCATTTACACACACATACATGTGTAGGTGCGTTTTTATGTCCGAAGGTCTTAGTTGGCCATCTTCAAAGAATGTCTAGTAGATGACAAAGGAAACTGAAAACCTCAATCGCAAAGCTTTTAGCCACAAGTATCTCCTCCTGCCCTACTTGCACACACAGCAAGGCTTGCACGGCAGTCTGCATGCCTCATTAAGCATTAACACTGATGATCTGTTTGAGTTTTCTTCCCACACCATGCTTTATAAACACATGGAGGCGAAATGCCATGAAGCATGCTACTCCTGCCTTTCCAGCTCCGCTTCTTGGCTCCCTGAAACACCACTTGCCGGAACAGCCTGGAACCAGGGCAATTCATAAATCTCTTACAGCCAGTGACTCCAAGTCTGTGAATATGACAAGAAAGAGCACTACAGAAAATTTTAATTGCTAGTAGTCACCACCCAAAGAAATACCTCCCAGTCACTCTTCTTCCCCCACAATAGGACTGTCCAGTAGTCAGAGTTTACTCATCAGTAAGTATCCCATAGAAAAGAATTACAACTAATTTTGAATATTGAATCATTCCCTATGGCATACATACCTTACTGTACCTTACAAACTGGCAATTGAAACCTTTATCTCCTCAATTAAAAATAAAGTTTCTATGAGTTCATTTATCTTCTCCCATTACTGTGTGTAGTGTAGGAAAAAGATTTATTCCTTAGGAATGTGTTTGGACTGCCTAGGTTAATTTAACAGAGACTACCAATAATAAAAATATTCTCCACAAAACTAATTGATTTTGCATCTTATTGATTTCAGCAGCTGATTTGTTATTTAGGACCTTGTAGCTTGAGTAATTGGTTATCTCAGACTGTGAAACTCTTCATCTGAACAACAGTACAGGAGAAAAGAGGGAACATTCCTTCCCTCTGACAAGCAGGAGGAGAGGTAATAAATAGGAACAAGTGTTCCTCCTATTTCCAGAGTTTAAATGGGAAGAAACACTCTGCCTCAGTGCAGAGTTCTTGCTCTTTGGGCCTAGGGCATCTTCCCTGCCTCAGTATTGCTTAAGGTGCAGGCATGGATTGTCTGCTCCCTGGTTCAGTTTGCATCTCATCCTTTCAGACTGAGTCATGTTTACAGACAGTCTTCCTCTCACAGGCCAAAGAGCCACTGCTTCTAAATAGTACCTTTTATCCACCTTTTGAACTTACCGATCATAAAAAAAAGTTAAATAAAACTTTTTTTTTTTTCATCTAAAATAAACCATTGTTTATTTTTTTGAGCATTTTAGACATTCTTTTAGTTTCTCTGAAAAAAATTGACAAAACAGATATAAATTCCCAGGCTGTATTGGCCAACTCCATACCTTCACATTAACTATATTTTTACTTCCAGAACTAATTGTTAAATTTGCCTGAATGGTCTCAAGGTTTTGTTGCTTGATGAAGTTTCGAGGTGTAGAAACATTACACAGTTGTGAAGGGTTAGGACTGGGCTGGACACTAGACAAATGATAGATGCTCTCAATTAATCCCTCTCCCTTCACAAAGGGGAAGAGAAAGGGAATAAGGGTGAGAGACTTATGGATTGGAAAAGACAACAAAAAGAAAATAAAAAACAAGCTTTAATGAATAATGAAAATAAAGAAATATATACAATATATACAAATCCAATATGGAACCCACCGCTCATGGCACTTATATCACCTTCACCACTGCTGCTGTGAGGCAGGGACTGGGAACGTCGGAGGCTGAACTCAAAGGCAGATGGGAACTGGATTCAGAAATGCATGGATTAGAATTGAAGGCAGAGGAATGGATAGAATCCTCCTTGGACACCAGCCATTGAAGAAGATAACTTGATCCTCAAGATCTCTCAGCTTTATGCTGACTATGACGTACATGGAATGGCATATTCTGTTGCTCAGTTTAGGGTCACCTGTCCTGTCCACTCCTCCCCAAAGATGCAACGTTTTAGTTTATGGCACCTCAATGTGGCACACGAGATTTAGCAGTGACCTTGCTTTCTATAGAAGTAAGTCTAAGTAAGAGCCGTTCTGCATAGCAATCCTCAGTAGTAACTATAACCATCAATTACTATCACTTCTAGAAGGAGACACTAAAAAAAATGTGCTGTTAACTTCAGAAAGTTCAGTTACTTAAAAGAGACTGAGTTGAAAAGTAAAATCACTGAATAGAATGAACTCTGTTCTAGCGCTAACCAGGACAACAGTCTTAGATGCAATCACTAATTTCAGGAAGAATTCACCCTGCACATCAAACTTCTCTGCAGATCTGTCTATCAGTTTTCCAGGACTAAGTGAAAAAGGCACTGCAGTTTAGTCTGGGGGCTCAGTTTGTGTCTGACTAGCAGAGCACGGGGAGACGATAGGCAAACAAGATTTGGGAGCATGGAAAATCCTAGGTGTAGGGCTTCCTATGAGACACAGGACAAATGAATGTCCATCTACAGGTCGTGCATGTGACCAGCCGATGGATTCAAACCTAAATCTCTGGTACTTTCTGCCCCACAAAAGGCATTAATAATGTCAGAGTTGTAGAAATGTTTCTCCACGAAGAGACTAGAGTAGAAAGTCAAAAAATTCTCATTTTGACTCTGAATCCTGTGTTTACCTGAAGGGCATATGAATCAGCATAGCAATCAGCCCGTGTCTTATGAATAAGTGCCATTCATGGATCAGGATGGAGGAAACCTGAAAGACAAAAGACACTGTTTAGAAAACAATGATTATTTATTTATTATCAGTACTGGGTCCCTGAAACAATAACAAACTGTTCAGCAAATTTAAAAAGATCCTTTTGTCCATTTGCATGCATGTCAGAAAGAGGAGGCTGCTGATTTTTCAAATGTTCTGACTAGGTTTTAGATAATGGGTGGAGCAACTTCTACTTTCCACAGTCCTCATTGGTGAATTAGAGTTGCAAAAAGCTTTTTAACAAGTTTTTATCTTGAGACCAAGTATAATCTGTGTTGGAATTGCTGCCCTGAGAATTCCAAGCTCAAGACAAAAGTAGGGTAAAGGTAGATACAAAGTAGAAGCTAAAACTATAGCAAAGAGACAAAATCTGGAGATGCTGCATACAACTGAATTTTTAATTTTTTTTTAAGAAGGAATATCTGCAAGTTTATTTTTCCATACTGAACAATAGATATTTGGTTTTAATAATTTTCCAGTAAAAAAAAAGCCTGTATTTTTTATATCTAGACTATCAAATAGGAAGAAAAGAAGCAGCCTGAAACATATCTCACCCGGTTAATTGAAACAGGAATTGCATTGCTTGATGATGGAAGGAAAAAAACTTTCAAAATGTGGGAGTAAGAATGCGACACAGCTACACCTGTGATTCTGAATTAAATAGAAAACTTGTCAAAAAACAACTATGCTGTTACTTGCAAACCTCTGCATGTTATGCTGTGATAATAATTTGGATGTACTGGTGAGCCCTACTTAAACTGAATATCTTTTTAATTGAAAAATCATTAAGGTTTCTTTTCAAAACAACAGACTGGAGAATAAACAAATTAAGGAAGCTTTTTTAGGTGACTAGGTGGCGATAGAAAATGAGGCAGTGAGAGACCTTTCAGGGGAATACAGGCACAGGTGAAAGGAAACGTGGAGTGGAAGTGAAAGTATCAGAGGAACCAGAGAAGAAACCCAAGGAGAAGAAAGTCACCAGGAAGTAAAAGAATATGACAATAATGAAGGAGATCCTCCGATCCAGAAATCTCTTGCTCGTTGTTCTCATTCCGCTTCTGCTGCTTCCTCTGCCACTCTCATATCCCAGCAGTGTAAGTACATCTTAATTTTCTTTTTAACAAAACCTCTGAGTGCGGTAGGTAGTCATGATGGATAATTCTGTAGTGTGAAAAAAATAAAGGCAAAGACCTAAATAAGCACAGCTCCTGAGAAAATCAAGGACTTAAATTTGAATGACTGGGAAGGTCACTGAGAAGTCATCACAGTAAGAACCAGAGCTACTTTGAGTCATGACGCAAGCAGGGCTGAAGAATAAGGTAAAGCTAATAAAGCACTACTTTAAAGCAGAAATATTGTACCTCTACTTTTTCTACAACAATTTATGTGTGGAAGAGGGAACAGAACAAACTTATCCATAAAATTTTCTTTAAGGAGAGGTCTTTGAAAGGAATACTTTTAGCCTCTTTAGTTTTTGGTAATAAGTATGCATAGAGGGATTTTCTATTTAATGTGGATTTATAGGATAGTAATTCAAGTGAGGCAGGAGCTAGGACTCAGTGATGGACATGCAGGACTGTACATGGCATTGACTACTCTAAAGTAGATGTAGTTACCTCTACTGAAACATTGCGGCTCTGATAGTAAATACTGACTCAGAGACATCCACAACAGCAATACAAAAGAGGAAATAATCTGTGCTTATCACACAAACCAGGGAACAGGAATGAATGCAGCTACATTCCTGACACTGGTTTGGAGCTATTGAGTTCCATCGGCCGTGTGATTAGCTCTTCTCTATGCATGTCTCTGCAGTTGTAAACTGTAAAATAATGTTTTCCTACCTTATAGAGATGGTGATGTTTAATTTATCAAAATTTGCAATGTATTACAAATTCTGCAGCTGGTGCTTCCATAGTCCTAGACATAAATCTGGCCAAATGGTGCAGCAATTTCCTTTCCTTCCTCTACCCGGCTAAAGATTAATTCTTTCTTCTAGTACCATAAGATTTATGAATACTACTGCTTTTTCAGACAGAAATGCAGAGGATTAGAAATTGTATAGCACTTTTCAAAAATAAAACTGTAGCATTTTGTTTGGAAGGAAAGTCAGGATTGATGGAAAGGACATGTTCCTACACTACTGAACTATATATTGCACTTTGAATGACTTTTCCTGCTCTGAACGTTAATGTATATCTTGGCTACCCTGTTAGATAGTTTCTCATCTCTTCTCTCTTGAGAGATTGAATGAATGACAGACAATCATGCTCTCCTTTAGAGAAGAGTAGAGTCCACCACTTCATAGAGGCTTGTTCTAAAGAAGAGTTTAATCTCCCCCAATGTCACTGAAAGAGTGACATAAGACTCATAGAATCATAGAATGGTTTAGGTTGGAAGGGAGGTCATCTAGTCTAACCGCCCTGAAGTGAGCAGCGACATCCTCAACTAGGGCAGGTTGCTCAGAGCTTTGTCAAGCCTCACCTTGAATATCTCCAGGGATGGGGCCTCAACTACCTCCCTGTGCAACCTGTTCCAGAGCAGATACTCCCTGACATGCCCATATGGCACTGTAACTGCAACATGCTCTGTGTCCCTTGAGAACCTCCACTAGGAAATATGATTCACTGCACTCAAATTTGTCACTCATTTGCTCCCTACTGCGTTCTGAGGCACAGGATGTGATAAGGAAGCTCTTCAATAACCAAGAAAATCTTAATAGCATCATGCAAGTGCTGAAATAGAAGTTCGTTGACAGTATCGATGCAAGAATTGCTATTACATAGTGCAAACTCCTCTGCACTATTACTCTGCAGCTCATGGTGTTGTATTACTGTAAAGTGTTAGGAAAAGTCGCCATATGATGTTTTACATTCACTTTGTATATATACATGAATATATATATATACACTTTATTTATATACATGAATGACCACAGATGGTAAAGTATAGCTATGAATCTGACCCAGAGCTGGACAAATGTTTATAATGCTATTAAGAAAACATTTACACCAAATAAACTCAGTTGACAATACACTATTCAAGTGGTTTAGTGTTACAACCCATTGACTATGATTAGTTCTTAAACCTGAAGATTAAATTTGTCACCTGCTGACTGACTTGTATTTTAATTTATCAAACAATTATATTAGTTTTCTGACTTTCTTATGTAGATGAGAATTATCAGGTGGTTTACATTTGCATTTCTGCAGGGAATCAGCTTGGGGCTTCTATGATGGTATCAGCACAACTTGGAAATGTCAAAGGAGCATTACATGTGTAGAGTGAACGATTAAAGGGAGCACAAAACTCAGAACCATTTGTAGATATGACTGACTTACACAAATAATGTCCACAGCTTCCTTTCTATTCTTTTGTGACAAAAAAAAATGTTGGGTAAAAAATAAACTTGAGAAAATTTGCTTGAATTTTTCTTCCCTTTCCAAAGTTTGTATCTAAACTATGACTTCTACAGCAGGTTTGGGACATATGTAAGTGCCTTTCATGTCATACAAAAAAATGCATTGTGTGCTTTACAAACTGTGGGTCTTTTTCATTCTGTCCATCTTTATCTCATTGATAAGTGGCATGGCATGATTTTTGCCTTTTTTTTTTTTTTTTTTTTTTTTAATCCACCTTTTTTCATAAAGCTACTGGTGATACCATAAAGCATGCCACATAAATTCAGTCAGTTGTGGGTAGGGTGTCCTACGACTGCTGATCCTGTGGCCATACAGAACCTAATCAAGAACATATAGATGACTCCTCAAAAGTCATAAAGAGTCACTGTATGTTGTGAGACCTTCAGCATCAAGTGATGTTGACACCTTGACATTCCATATCAGCAGAATGGACCCTAAAGCACAGAACATGTTCTGAACAATCACAGACGGCATACTTTCATTCATCTTTGTTTTCACTCACACAACCTGAAGGGAGGGAATTATAGTGTGATCCCTTCAACTCAAAGATGGTAGTCCAAAGTTTAGGCTACCTCTTTTTTGCACAGCTTAAACACATACCTGCAGGCAAGATATGCAACACACATCCTTAAGTGGGCAAATCTTCAACACACACTTTATTCTTCTTTTTAATCACTCGGAGATCCTCAGATGTTTTAGTTACAGAAGTTTTACGCATGACCCTTATTGTGGAATGTTTAGCCATGTCTGCCTTTCAGTTCCACTTTTCTTTTCCCCTAAGTGACTGATCGAAAATAGGTGGTAGTCCCTCTAACCATCACATGTTTTCCTATTCCCCATTTCAAGTCCTGATGTGGGCGTAACAGTAATTTTCATCTGTACAACAAGAAGTGAGAAGGGTGAAACAGTTAAAATTATCAGCCACTACTTCAGTCCAGTGCTTAGTGGCTCTGGTAACCATTAATTAAACACATAAATTCAGTTCAATTAAATAGAAGAGATTACTATGGTTTCTCTTGGAAACGAGCTGATTTAAAGCACGGGGAAAATAAAGTTGCTAGACAAGCTGATTAAGTTTTCAGTGAAGATTATCTGACTTGGCTTCCTTAGTAGTTGCTGTAAAGTTTTATATTATTTTAAAATGTGCTTTATTTTAGTCTTGTTTGTAAACTGATTACAGCCTAGTGTATAGGAAACACAAAGACTCAGTATCCATCCCAGATAGGTTTTGATAGAGATACAAGTTCCCTTTGTAATACTCCATTTCCACTATCATTCTACTTTATTACTACACACAGAGGAACAATAGAAAATAACTAACTATGCTCAAAGAAATTAAAGACAACTATATTTTTTTGAGTGACAAAACAGTTTGGAATCAAGTTAGGATTAAATTAATTTTATGAGTTTTGGCAAAGTGTGTCTCTTGGTTCTTGCATCTGCACTGCTTTAAAAAAAAAAATTTAAAATCAATGCTTTTTCATTAAAAGGCATTTTTCTACTCAGACAACTGCTAGGTGTCATACAGAGTCCATGCAAACATAGTGGGTTTTTTAGCAGAAAATAATGAGTTTAAAAAGTGTGTCAAATAGTCACTAGGTTACAAAAATGACCCTTTACTCTGTTTGCTGTGGAATCTTAACCATGAAGTATAATGCAGTTAAAAGTGACATTAGCAATTTGGCTAATGTTTGAGCCAATCCATGAGCTCCATGACTTTCATCTAAAATAGCTTTGTCTTCCTACTAGAAATTACTAAAAATTTCTAATGCTTATCATTTGACTTCTAAAATTATTTCAGTTTTTAAGACAAAGTTTTTAAGACAAAAAAAAAAATGAAAAAAAAAAATTTTTCATTTGTTGTTGTTTGTTTGGGTTTTTTTAGTGTGATCACTTGAAGTTGTTACAAATTAAACACCAGACTTTGGACTTTCAAACACCATAGCAATTCCATTTTATAAAATGCATGCTTCATAATTCATGAATATTAAAAGGAACCCTTCCAATCCCATTCCTTTTAAACCAACATTCCCTAGCCTGTCTTACAAATTTTTCTTAGTAACAATGAAGCTACAAATGCAATACAATCTTCTAATGTAGTATTTTGCTGAAGGACTTGATCATGGAGGACTTGCAAAATCTGTGCTGGAAAGCTTAAAACCTAAACCACTCTTTTATAATAGTTAAGAAGAGAAACAGATATGCACATTTCCATGTGGTTTGGGGTACTTGTCCATCCATAAAGGAGAAATTCAGAGCTAATTTTATCTAATGGCCTTTCAGACACTCTTTATAGTCTCTAAAGTAATTGGAGTTTATCTCATTCAAGGAAATTATTTTTTCCTGATAACCTTTAGTTATTTTGGTGGAATCAGAACCGCATAATATTACACTTTTCTGAAATAGGAGTCAGAGCAAGATCTGGCAGGTAATTTAAACACAAGCTTATGAGTAAACTTGGCCACAATTTTTTGAGCAAGGGAAAGAGATGGGACATAGTAATCTATTGTAACTTTTTCTGTAAGCTGTACTATAAAAGAGGAACAGCTGATTTTGGCTCTTTGTTAGGAATAATGTAAAAAGGACATGTACAAGCATGAATTTCAATACAAGTTATTGATTCATTCTATTGAACTCACACCTATGCATAGTCTTTAGACTTTACCACCTTGTTCACAAAAGCGATTACTTTTTCATTTTTCTTTTTTTTTTTTTTTTTTTTTTAAAGTAGTGTGATATACTTTCATTGATTTGCACAAGGATCTGTAGGAATTGCTTGTGTGACTTCTTGAAAGCTGCTTAATTTGAGAGTCACCCAGTCAGGAATCAAAAGTAACAAAATTGTATTTTAACACACTCAAATAATATTTGTTAACAGTGAATTTCTAAACAACAGCCATTGTGAGCTGTGAATCCACATGAACTAATAAGTCCACAGGGAAAATCCAGTGAATAATGAAAAATGAGTAGATTTATAGCTAGTGTAAATCAGTGCAGATATACTAGTGTCCACAGAACTGCCAGTTAGACCCAGTAATGCAGCAAGCTTCAAATGTGAGAAAGGAAAGGAAAAACATTTTCTTGAGGATAATTTCTGTAATTATTAGTAGGAGGTACCCCCAGGTTTCTAAGCATAACAAACTAAGTCTAAGGAGAACTCCATGGAATGCCAGAAAGACATATCTATCTAAAAAATGGACCAGAAGACTTCCATGGACTAGTTGCATACTCATGAAAAGTTTTCAGCAAATAGCACTTTTCTCCATTACATACTAGCTCTCCGTGAATGCTCAGCACAATGCTGTCATGTCTTCCTCCACCAGAACCTTGGACAGCAGCAAATTTGTTTGGTTAACTGTTAACCCATTGCCTCAAAGCTCTTCAGGTCTGTGATCTTCCAAGGGTCTGTGGAAATTACCTGAGAAAATAAAGTCAACTGACTGTAGGTTTGCACACTGTTTAAAAAACAAGCTTCCAGAGTCTTTCCCAAAAGAGCCACAACGTAGCTTTATCCGTGCCTATGGTAAATGTGAACATTTTCATCTGATCTTGAAAACTATGGGTTCCTGTTCTTGTCCAATACTGGAGAGAAAGCTGTGTAGAAAGACCAGCTCCACAAGCCCAATCTGGGGAGTCATGGTCGAATGCTTGGTAAATACTAGGTTATGGAAGTAAAAAAAAAATCTGTAAATGCATTTGAAACCATTATTTTGCTGATAAATACATTAATCTCATTGTTTTGCCCTAGCTTATGTGCAAAACCTGTCATTAGCATCATCCGCTGGAACTGGTCTTTCAGATAGCCTTTCAGGGAGCCTAGATTTCACACCCAAACAGCTGCACCTTAGGAGGTCCTTATGCAGTCCATGTTTATTTTTCTTAAGTTCAGGCATCCACAGTCTGATGAATCCTATAAATGCCTTCACAAGGATTCCACAGGTGGTGGGGCAGTAATGTGTATCTTCTGTGTTTTCCCCCTACAGGAAGCCTCATGTGCCTACGTGTTGATTGTGACAGCTGTGTACTGGGTCTCTGAAGCAGTACCTCTTGGTGCAGCAGCCTTAGTTCCTGCTTTCCTATATCCACTTTTTGGAGTCATGAAGTCCAGTGAGGTCAGACCAATATGCACTTTTTTACAATTTAATATTCTTACTCTCGGTTAATCATTTGAATAAAACTAATCTTGGCGGACAAGCAAGACTAAGAGACATGGGAAGAAAAAGCATACATCTTGTAATGTGTAACTTGGGCTGGCCACCTCTTCCTTCTGCTGAAGATAGATATAGGAAAGGCTGTATTAGCCAAGAGGGGTGTCCATTCTGTTAGCCATTGCATCACCAACAATTTCAAAAACCTATTGCATCAAAGGATCCCAACTTTCCCTCCTTCAAAACTATGTAAACAGCAGTTATGGAAAAAAATGTAAAGTTTCCTTCCAATTATATTTGTTATAGATGATTTATAAGGCAAGGGGCTACATATTATAAAAACAGTTACCATTTACTCCATGAAACTAGATCATTTTGTTATCCAGGTGAATATCTAGTCCTTTTTTTCCAAGTTGTAACCTTAGTGCTGCCTTGTAGCCACAAGTTCTAAAGCAAAAGAGTAGCCATACAAAAAAACCTCTATGATCAGTTCAGAATTTTCTTAGTTGAGTTTTTTTGACTGTCACTTTCTTTCATGATATGCCTAGAACTTGTTTTATCATCTTTTTTTTTTTTTTCCTCCTTGTTTTTTTCCCTCTCTTTGTCAGGGGGATGAGGGGGCATCACACTTGATTTACAAGAGCTAGAAATACAGATAAGAACACAGAAGAATATACAGCAACCAAAAAATTGTTAGATTTCTAACAGAATCTAGCACTAGGCATACCCATAAATGGATGGAGTAAAGCATAAACCAAGAGTTTTATGACCTGTTTGATTCCTCTCAGCGGTATAACAACTGTGTAATATAATCAGATACATTTCCATACCAATACAGTCAAATATATTGAGGATTTTGTTTCTTAACATAAAGGTAGTTAAGCATTTTCATTACAAAATTCTGCAACATATTGGAGGAGGAAAATTTAAGGGCAGCCTGAGAGAAATTAAATGTAATAGATTAAATGTCAGTGAGACTATTGTAGAGAATGTATTATTTGCTTTAGAAGCAGAAATAAACCCTTGTATTTTAAAATAAACAACTCTGATTATGATGTAGTATTTCCAGTCTGCAGCTTTGGAGTGAGCAAGAACCCAGGTCTTACCAAATAAGTCAGAAGGGCTTAAGAACATGAGCCAATGCGTCTTACATGTGTACGTGTGTATTAATAAGAATATTATCACTTGTTTCTCCAACATGACTGTGAAAAGAATAAAGGAAAACAACAGATTCTTTGTGCTGCTGGCTGGCCAGATTCCTTTCATTCAGTTCAAGATCTTTTTTTAACAAGGTTGAAGGAAAATAAAGAAAGTTAATGAGAAAGAAACCAATGGAAGAAAGCCAAAAAAAGTGATATTTAAAAGTTCTGGCAGACAACTATGATGGTCAAGTCTATTTAGGTCACCATGGCGATTTGTAAAATAAATATAATTAAATACTTGTTGCAGCTTTCACAAAATAACATTAGTGTCATTCTTGCACTTTTCAGTATAACTGAGGACAGTGGAAAAAAAAATTCTTCTACTGATTTTAATTGTTTTAAAATGCTAGCACCTACATTTTGTCAGAAAAAGTTTTAAATTGAAGAAACAATGCTTTTGGGAAAATATTCCAAGTAGAGTTTGGGAATGATTGCATCAGAACAAAACAAAAAATTTCGCTAGATTGCAAGCATCTGTTTGTAACTTATTTTATTTTATTTTGTTTGCTTTCATGTGAGAGTGTGTGTGTGTGTGTGTGTGTGTGCGTGCGAATGGTTTAGTTTGCTTCTTTTATTATTTTTGCAGTCACTTCACAGGACATCTTGTCTTAGCAAGCCCCACATTCAAGAATGCTGCTTTGGAGGACCATATGTTGTCTCTGAATTTTTTTCTGAGACAGTTGATGATTTGTGCTTATCGTCTGTAAATTAAAGATGTCTTTTTTTAAACTTTGCCTTGTTTTCCTGATACAATGGATTTCCATACTCAAAAGCTATGGCACAGATTTTGTGGATCATCATAGTAATATCCCAACCTTTCTTTATTGCATTCAGAGAGCATGTCCCAATGGGCAGTTTTTTTCCTGAAACTTAGGTTCTAGGGATGCCGTGTTTTGCCCAACAACTTGAACAAAACATAATAAATGCAAACAAAACAGAAAATGACATCTCCAGCATGAAAAAGCAGATGAATCACATGAATAAATTGCCTTCAGTGCAGAGGTTTGTCTGTGACTGTTTCATTTTGAGAATGATTGACTGCAGGCAGTGAATATCCTGCTCAAAGAAGGAAAATTTCTCTTGATCTCTTCAAAGCTGAGAAACCTAACAAGTGGGTACAGAGCTTGTTATTTCTAAACACAGAATGAAAGAGATTAAAGAGAACATTTTGACTTACGAATTCTTCATTTTCCCCAGCACCTTGTCATTCTTTCTCTAAAGAAAAGAACAACACAATGCCATATTTCTTCTCATTCCACATGGTCTCTGTGTAGGATATTTATTCTTTTTTAACTAATTGTTTCCCCCTTGCCCCTAATGCAGGTGGCTGCTGAATATTTCAAGAACACAACTTTGCTCCTCATGGGTGTGATTTGCGTGGCAGCTTCTGTTGAAAAGTGGAACCTCCACAAACGAATTGCCCTGCGCATGGTCATGATGGCTGGAGCAAAGCCAGGCATGTGAGTAAAGATTTGACTTTGGGGTAGTATGAGGCTGACAACAGCAGCTTGAAAGAGCAAATAACAACTCCAACTTTCCCATCCATGAGTAAAAGCTAGTTTGGTTTGGGGAGCTTTTTAATACCCACCTTCAAGAGTTTGAAAGTTTGCAGATTTTCTCATCCTCTTTCTGCCACCTCATACTCCTTGGTTTGTTGTCCTTTTGCTTTCTATCTTTTTACTGATATTGAAATCTCTCAGTTCCTCCTTTGCCTGTTGTTTAACAAACATAAAAGAATGCTTAAATCCTGGATAGATAGGCTGAAAATCACTGTCTTTTACATTACATGCTGATTTCCATCTGGGGCAGCAAGCTGCATCTAATGATACATCGTCTTAGGACAGTTCTCAGCACAAGGCAGCACTTTATTTGCACACAGAATGATATTTTGGCACCCACAAAAAGAAAAAGACCCCATGTAGTTTTCAGTTGTCTAATGAAAATATTAGGCAAGGAGGCCTTTAACATTTCTGAAAGTGCCTCAAGAAGGTTTCCCTGTGTTGTACTCCAGGTTGCTTCTTTGCTTTATGTGTTGTACCACGGTGCTCTCCATGTGGCTTTCCAACACATCCACCACAGCCATGGTAATGCCAATCGTGGAGGCAGTGCTCCAGGAGCTAGTGAATGCTGAGGAGGAGCGCGAGGTCATCAGTACTGCAGGCAGCACCATTATTGAAGAAAACGAGCCAATAGGTATTTGTCAATATTGGCCATTCTTTTCTCATTTGTTTAACAGTGGCCAGAATCTTTGGTACAACATTATTCAAATTCTATCAAGGTTAGAGCTGTCTGACTTGCCAAAGACATTGGTCCATACTTCCTTTTAATACAGATATTTCTTTCAAAAAAAAAAATGAAAGAAATTGTCAGGATGTGACGGGAGAATTGGAGTTGGGAAATTATTTATGTTGAACTAGGGTACATACTGGAGTTTGTGTGTAATAAACTCTTAGGTCATAGGATTTTACAGGGTTGGAAGGAAAGGAACCCTCTCAGAAGAAAGTTAGAGAGTTGTAGAAGAGGTCCAAAATTCTGCTCTGTGACAATCCCACAGTCGCCCATCCTACCCCTACCCTTCCAAGCTGCCCATGTCAGAGCAGCTGCCATAAAAAAAAATAAATTATTAAGAGCTCTAAAGTTTGTTTAGTTCATTGCTTCCCAGAAATAAAGGATTTGGGAAGAAAAGAATGTCTTTTCTTTCAATTCACAGATTCTAGACTGAAAAGTATGCCGTCTAATCTTGTCTATTATACATAGGCATGATAGTCTTAATTGCCAAAGTCAAGCGATCAGGGCAATAAGACAAAATACAATGCTTCGTAAGAGTTATAGAGTACCTGAGAGGACTTGAACAAGACTTTGTTTGCTTTAGTTTCTCCAAGTTCAGTGGTGTTGCTCAGGGGCTCAGCTCAGTTCTTACCCCAAGGGCTGCTTTCTCTTCCTTTGTTGCAGGTCTCAGCGAAAAGCATGGTCAGCCTTCACTGGAACTTATCTTCATCAATGAGGAGTAAGAATGAACCCAGTACATCACGACTGGAGATTTGAGCCCTACACAGGTTGCAATGAGATGAAACCCAGGAGTAGAGCCAGGAAGGGCAAGCAGAATCTTAAAAGTGAATGTTTCAGATGTGACTGACAAGGAAGGCTTATATGAGAAATGGGATAAATGTAATGGTCTGGATCTCACTAAAGCTTCTCAGTATTATTTTTTTTTTTTTAGCAGTATAGCCATTATAGCAAGAAGGAAAATGTTTCTCGGAGTCTGAAAGATCTTTTGAAGTCTGTGTTTGTGCTGTATAAAAAGTGCCGTCCACAGGCTTTTATTTCTGTTCCCATAAAGGAACAGTGATGGAGAAGATCCAAGCACAGTATGGACTGCCCACAGGACATATCTAGAGGGAATACACAGAGGATTCCTGAGGAAAATCTGAACTTTCAAGAGCATTCAAGAGAGAGATGAGAGTAGAGGGGAGGCAAGGAAAGGGGGAACCAACACAAACACTCCTCATTTCCCTTCCCCTAGTGTTTATTTGAATATAGACAAAATTCATCATAAGTTTGAAACACTAAGTTTCAACCAGATCTCCATTTGGAGTAAAATCTAGTACAGTGAAGAGGGCAAATCAAGAAAAGGACTAATTTCTTTGTCAAATTATCAAGCTAACCAGCAGTTCAAGATACACAGGATAATATACAAAGTTATTGTCCTAAAACTATGCTACAGGCTAAATCATGAGAAGCATCTTCTAACAAGGTGTGAGAAAAAAATTGCACAATCCCTTCTTGAGCTCCTTCTCTATTGTTCACAAATGTTCAAAACAAGTTCTCGCTACACCATTGCAAATTTACTTTGAAACAACCATTATCATCCAAACAGCATAAAATTGCAAGATTTAAATATTTTTTTTTCATTAGTCTGGAGAATAATGAGTTCTCCAATATTCCCTCTGTTATCTCTTCTTATCCCAGTCATATTTTCTTTGCACTATAGAATCAAATTTTCAGCTTGGCATTGTGCCATTAATCCCTTTAAGCCCTATTGAAGAGTATATGTGAGATATTTCATAAGAGAACTATTATTAAAATAGTATTACTTGAAAAAGAGCTTGGAATTTGGTGGCAAAAGAAGAGTAGTCCATCTTCTTGAATCAGATCTGTTTTCAATGTCAAAGCAGAAGTTCAGCAGAATGTTTACATGGTCCACATGCCACACGACAGATTTTAGTGAAGGTTTTGGTGTGGTACAGCTAGGTGCTCAGAAACAGCATTGGAGAGGCTAGTGGAGGAAGAACTTGGGTGGAACAAGGCAGTGGTAGTGCTGGATTGCCCAGTGATTCACTCCACCATGAATGGAGTCCTTTCCAGGAAGAGGGTACATACTGCCTAGAATGCGTTGGGTTTTTTTCTCATGTGGAGGTGGAACCCCATTGCTAGAGATAGAGTTGTGAAACAGAATGATGACTCTTATGTATCTGGTCAAGACATCACATAAGAGGTACCAACGAACCATATGTATAAATTTCAGTAGGCACTAGCTCTCCCACAGATGTTGCCCCTCCTACCCATGACGTGTGCCTTTTGAGGGAGCTGGGTGAACAGGCATTTTAAAAGTATATTTTCCTTTCTTTGTTTTTAGTGCTACTACTACTGACTTCAGCTCCTTGATGCACTCAAAGGTATTGTCATAGGTAGTATCTTCTGTGCTACACTGTCTTCTAAAGCACGAACCACCAGAGCAGAGTCCACACAACTCTGCAACAAACTGCTGTTTCCTTTATTTCAGACAAGTAGTGGTTGTTAGCAGAGAGTATGTATTACAGAATGTCCTGCTTTGTATTTAATCTATCAGCCTGCTTGCACAAATCAAGTTGGGGAACATTAGCTCTGTAATGTTTGTTGTACTTATTGCTGGAGATCCTGAGACCCAGTCAGTAAACTAACAATTCCATACGGTTTCTTTTTGAGAAAGTTCAGATATGACCTTTGTTGTCCAAGTATTGCTAGCTTCTGCAGCTGAGACACTTCAGTTACTAGAATGACCTACATATATCACAGTCAAATCCTCTAGAAAGGGACCTGTAAGATTCACCTACATAGCAGAGGGAGAAGACCTAAATTTATTATAACCTGACTTGAAAGATCACTTTAAAATAAAATCAGATTTGTTCATTTTAAAAATATTTCTTCCAGGGTAAAGTTTACAGCTGAGAATTTAGGGTTTTTAGGGTGTTTTTTTTGGTTTTATTGTTTTGGCTTTTTTTTTGAAAGTGTAATACCCATGAGCTTTACAAAGCATCATAAACTCTAATCCAAGTGCTCCTAAGAAGAGAAGAAAGGCTAATCCAAAGGCATTTGACTCCCTACAGAGTATGAACGGTGTGCACATGATAGCCAACCCTATTGGAACGATGAATTCTAAGAGCAATGGGCAACACCTACCTCAGGTAAGGAGATGTTAGACCCAGGGGGTGAGGGAAAAGACAGACATGAACATCATCTGCTCCTCACTATTTCATATTGTACCATGTAAGATGTGTTATGTGGAATCATTTTCCAACATCTTAGAGCAGACCCGCCTTGGCCTTTTGCTAGTTCTTGCTCCATTTAGATGCCTCCCAGCACAGGTGTGTTCGGAAAACCCTCTCCCCATGGCTAGGGCAAGTCTTTTAGCCTTACATTTAGTAATGTGATCACAAGTTTTCCTTCCTATTTGGCTGTTCTATCCACTTTATGTCTGTAAAAGCTCCTTAGAAAATCACCCAACTCAGAAATAACAATCAAAAAATAACACACAAAATCTTACTCAGTACTAAACTAGCAGCCGGCATGGACCATTTAACTGTTCAGCCAGTTTGTCAGGTAGTCTTAGAATCCACCTCGTTTTTGTCTTGCCAAGTATCTACCTTCAAAATCCTCCATTACATCAGTCCATTCCAGTATTTCTACTTCTCCTGACTGGATCCAAGAAGTGATTGCTGTTTGGACCTCAATTATGTAGTATCTTAATGGCATAAGTTGATATGCATGAAAGATTAGGCTAAAATCAACACAAAAATATGCATTCACAGTTTAAAATAATCTGAGTATATGTTTCAAAAAAAGGCTAATGCACTGCTCCTGAATCTTAATTCCTCTTATACCCACTTCCCATATGCATTAAGTGCTTATTTTGTAACTACTATACTCATTTCACTTTAAATCTACAAAGAAATTAACCAGGGTATCCTCACAATGATGATGAATTTATAGCAAATTAACAAATTTATCTGAACCACTTGCTGCCTTTTTTTCTGATCCTAAATTATACCCTTGGGTTGCATGTGACGTGCCTTGAAGCACTGTACCCTTTTTTCTAGCACAAGAACTGGATTTAGCAACATACAGACATTCCTGCCACTGCTAAGAAAGCTTTTTTTTGAGCAATATTTTCCTGCAGCTTTGTCTTCCATAGTCCCATTGCCGAGCCTTTTTCATTCTGTTTCTGAGACCTCTAGCACTCCATTTCTAATTAGAGGCCCTGAGCCCATGTAAGTGCAAAAAATCCACCAAGCAATGTCTGGTGGCTGCTCATGAGCCTCAAGGATTATGGATTCCTACTGCTGCAACGCTGGCATCCCGCCCCTGCAGCACACAAAAGCTTTTGGTATCCCACTGAGATTCCACTCATAACTGCAGCTGTCCCAAGCCATAGCCAGAAGTACAATTACTGTTTGTCCTACATTTCTGCCACAGACCAGGCAATTTCAGGCCTCTGGACAAGTTTCCATTTCTGATCCCAGATAATCCCAGTGAAGAAAAAACTGCTCCCTCTTATGCAAATCTATTGTTTCTCTGGTTCCAATGACATTAAAGCAAGTGGGCTGTTATTATAATACATTCTTTTTTTGTGAATGCATCCTCTCACAGGCTCAGATATTGGTTCTGCCTCCTAAGCCCTCAGAACTGCACCTGAGCACTAAGTACCGGTATCAGACCAGACACGACCACATGGTGTGTAAGTGCCTGTCACTAAGTATCTCATATGCAGCAACCATTGGAGGACTGACAACCATCATAGGGACCTCCACTAGCCTCATATTCTTAGAGCACTTCAACAAGTAAGTGATATTGTGGCTGTGCGAGAATGGTGGTTTGGTCTTTTTCATCTCTATGGATTTCACATGGGTCATTTTCTACCTCAAGCAACTCCTGTAATTTCTTCTGAATTGCCTTCTTGTGAAGGCAATTTTCTTTCCTTCTCTACTCTAATGGTATTAGTCATGGTTAGTATTAAAAGGGGGAGCTTAAGTTAAGACATATCCATGTCTTTCTCTCATGCAAAACAAAAATTCCTCAGCATTTGGTAACATTTAAGTTTCTTCAGCAACTTCTTCTGAGTTTACAAATATTATCATGAAAGCATTAGGCATTCTGGAAAAGTAAGGAGCAAAGACATGAAGATATAACAGAGAAGACAAAGAGAAATACTCGCAACAGAAGGCATGTCATAAATTCAACTTCAAGTTGTTGTATGGGTTCTTAGAAAGTGAATTCTTATGGTGAAACTAAAGGCTAGTGGTACTTGAGCTGCTCAACATGTGGTGTAGAAATAAATAAACTTAGAAATGTGGCCTTATAGCCTTCCTTCAGAGAAGATGGGAAGCGATATTCTTAACAGCTAAGTATTTCCTTCATTGTAGATGCCTAGGGCTCTCAAAGACATGAATACTACCTCTGTCAGAAGACTAGTGATAATTCCGCTGATGCACAGATACATGTCCAACCTCAAACCTGATTCTGATCATCTACTGCTGCCACTGGTGTCATGGCATTCTTCATTTCTCTCTCTGAAATGGTGGTACCAAAGAAAACTGATTTTGGAAGCCATACTTAGCCCAAGGATTTGGATTTTACAAATTACCAAAGAGCTTGCTGTTATGACAGTTTCATTAAATGGAACTGTCAGCCATCTTTGTTAGAGCCCAGCAGACTGTAGTCATTATTTGTGTTGTACAGGATAAGACATACAAAGAGATTCTGGGTGGAATAATTTGTAAGTCAACTGACACTAAGAGATTTAACAAAAAACACAAATAAGGCCAGAATTTCACTCCTGGTAACTTTAAGGGTTTTTGAAGCTGGCTTCAAGACCTGGTCTTAAACGTGAGAAACGCTATATGCAGCTGTTGCTAATACACAGTGATGCAAATTTTCTATCATGCTATGACAAAAATATATGCATATATACGTATGAACATCTATTCGTATAGGAGGTCCTTTTACTGTTCTAACTTCTTGTGCATTGTCTTTTTCCTTTACAGCCACTATCCAAATGCCAAAGTGGTGAACTTTGGAACCTGGTTTTTGTTCAGTTTTCCCATCTCCCTCATCATGTTGGTCTTGACTTGGTTTTGGATGCATTGGCTGTTCTTGGGTTGCAAGTGAGTGCAGATTGTTCGAGGTGCATGGATTACAAAAGCAGGACATCTGTTGCTCCTCTAGAGCACGTTTCATAACAATAATTCCAGTTTCAAATGACAAAAACAAAGGCAAAATTTCCCTCAGCTTGCCAGAACAGTTACCAGAGGAAAACTTACTGCTTAGCTGTGCTGCATAGACAGCAGTGTACAGTATTGCTGCTTAAGAATGAAGTGCCTCAGTGTTGTTGATGGAAATCCTTACTACACATTCAACTGATTTTTTGACTTTCATGACATGAGGATCCCATTGTGGACCAAAAATCTTGTAAAAAGTTCTTTTGGAAAAGTACAGCTTAAAAGATGAATAGAAACACAACTGCAAGTGAACAAGTTACTTTACGGATGTGTGCCCTGTTAAACAAAATTAATATATGACCAGTCAAATTTAAAGGTAAATAGACATCATATGTATTTCTCTTTAAAGTGGAAAGAACTTACAGGCTAAGAGACAAATACCTTTAGATGCCAGTAAGCCCCTTATCCCCAAAACAACAACAAGGCTCAGTCTCCTTGTTCATTTGCACCACGTATTCTCTTTGCAGAGGCACTCAGCAAAGTTAATGAAAATTGACTAAATGTGTGCATTTAGAGTGGATTAGTTAATCTGCATTAAATTGTGGTGAAGACATATTTACTCAAAGTGGCCTTAATTTGATTTAGTTTACTCTTAAAAGTAAACTGAGCTGACTTCACTAATTTATTTCACATAAGACAATGAACAAAATGATAATGACTTCTGTTTGCTATTGACCTTGACTAGATTTGAAGAGGTAATTTAGAGGTGAATAGCTCCATGTCCTTCTCTCAGTCAGTCTGAGCCTTCTAGTTCCAAATTAAAAGACTAAAATAAGTCCTTTTCCTTTTTTTTTTTTTTTTAAACAGGCCCTAACATGACCCTCAGTTACTTTCTTTTTTTTTTAAAAAAAAATAAAAAATAATTGAAATTCCACATTGCATCCAAGGCCTCATGCTGACTAATGTTCTAAATAATACCAGAGACTGAAGCATTATTGACTTTTTGAGAAATACCAGTTGATTCCAGGCCTCCTTAATCTCTGCCTCCTTGATCACTGCAGTTCACTAAAGAACATACTATGTTAAGAGCTTGGCTGTAATACTCTGCCTTCACATCCTTCTAAGCCTAGAAACACTTATAATATGTTGAAACAGCTGTCTACTGCCTGTGCATAAATATTTACTGAATTCCCGTAATGTTCATGTTATTTCCCAGGAAGCCCATTGTCATCAATCTGTTCTTTCTTGGCCCTGTTGCAACATGTCAGAATTGCTTTTTAGGTTCTAGACTGGATCAAAAGGGAAGGATAATGGGGCCACCAAATTATTTTTACCAGCAAAGCAGAGCTAAGGGTAGTATTGTTACTACAGAACTGATCATTATAAACCTTATAGCTCTTCTCTTCCAGCAGCTGTGTTACTGGTGGTGGATTTTACTGGAGTTTAACAGCAAGGTTTGCAAGGAAAATTAATTACCTATGGGCACAGGGCAGTGCTGAATGCACTAAAAACAATGTCGTATAGATGCACATTTACAAGTGAAATGAAAAGCCTAAGACTTCTTGTTAACCAGACAGGGCCTGCCTGAAGTAGACATGTTTCCTTAAAGTGGAGGAAGATGATAGTTCATGGTTTGACCAGTGCTATGGCATGGATCTGTGGTAGGGTACCAAATGAAGTATGAGAATCCCAGGAAGCATAAAAGCAGGCTGTTGTGCTGCCATGTACTTCAGCCACTGAATTTCCTGCTGCTACAGCCTATTTTAGACTAGTTTAGCTGCATCTTAACCCACCTCAGACACCTCTGTGTGACAGAGAGTATAGCTGGTGCAGAAAAGCAGAGATATGTGGCTCAAAGCACAGCTAAGTAATGCTATTGGAAAGACTAAAAGGAAAAGGATAAAGCAAGCTTGCAAGTTAGGACATTAGGAATGTCCATGCTTTGTTACAGTATGAAAGCAAGCTGAATAAACTAAGGACATCACCTAGTTTTCATATAAAGGCGCCACAAACTCAAATGTATTCAGCTATGATATGCACTTGTGCTTGTACATCCTCGGCAGAAGTACAGGCATTTTTTCCCAGGACAAAACACTAGGCTGATCGTCTGGGCTTCTGTGGGCAGAGGCAATTTGGTGCTATACTGATTGTGCCTGTGTTGGATACCCCTGATCCAATTGGGAAGCATACAGTTCCCCCATTAAAAAATCTGTTGATAGCTGACTTCTGTCGAGGTATTTCCATGTGATGATAGAAATTAGCTGTAGACTTTGAAGAATTCTGGTATTAGAAAAATCTGGCCACCTCCAGCTGTTTGAAGAATATTGCATTAAGGGAGCCCACCCTCAGCTCAAGATGGCTCACTCAGTATTAGCCAGAGCACCCTGGGGATGTTCCTACTATGTCTAGGACTGATTCTCAGAAGATCTGGAAACTAGACTATGCAAAGATCACTTGCAGTGATTTGCCTTCCCATCAGGCCTTGTCCCAGTTACATCTTTTCCCAACAGTTGCTGGCAACTGTAATTTCCATTTTGCCTCATTGCTATTATTTTTAATGATTTTTTTTTGTTGTTTTCTTGTTTTTGTTTTTGTTTTTTTTTCTCATTTGATGCCCTTATCTAATTTTATTGTGCTATCTATCTCAGTTTTAAAGAGACCTGTTCTGTGAGCAAGAAGAAGAAGACCAAACGGGAAGAAATGTCAGAGAGAAGAATACAGGAAGAATATAAGAAACTGGGAAATGTTAGGTAAAATAGATATGCCTTCCTCAGGAATCTGCCTCTCTAGGAAGGACCATCCTCTCATATTGCCCTCCATGTTGCATTCGATTAATCTAGATTGTTCTTAAACTGTCAGCTCTCCTTCCTCCTTTCCAAGATAGGAGGAGAATTAAATGCCAAAATGAACTAAAATCAAAGACTTTGTTACAAGAATGCATTTATTTACTCATTTATTTATTTCTAAAGAAAAAAGAAAGTAAAAGGAAAGATTAAGGTTTATACCAGGATTCAAAGGTTATCTGAGTCAAGACTGGTCTTACTTTTGATCTTAATTATTAAAGGGCGTCTCTTCCCAATTCAGACACATACTTACTTTGGTGAATCATAGAATCATATAATTGTCAGGGTTGGAAGAGACCTTGAAGAGAGATGTTACCACAGGCTTTGAAGTAGTTTCCCAGACCATGAGATGCCCAACCCTCACAGTGCCCATAATCTTTATTCATGGTGTCAAGAAATGTCTCTTGAAAATATTATTTTGCAAAATTTGCATTTTTGCAAGATTCGCATATTTGCAAGATTTTCATTTTTCAAATGGGATGATACATAAAATCCATTTTCCCCAAAACATTTTTGTGCTGTTCAACTGAAATGTTGACAGATCAATTTGCTGAATGTGAGCAACTCCGAAACTAGACTGTTGTTCAGGCCGTGCCTAAGTATGAAACCACATTTAACTTACATTTATCCTAAATTAAAACTCAGTATCCTCAATTCACCTTATATTTATTCCATCTGTTTAAAATATCTGTGCTAATTTACCTTGTAATTTCCTCTTACATTTTCTACACTTTAAAAAAAAAAAAAAATCAATTGAATATGAATTCATATGAATACGATTAATAACATGAACTTTACCTTGTTAACACATTTATCAGGTAATAATGCAAATACAAAACAAGTATTCATAAACATTTTCCTCCATGTTTTGCCCATGAATTGCAAATATAGATGGATATTTTTAGCCTATTTTTTACTGCTTTTAGACAGTTCTTAGCTAGGAGCCAAATGTAGAATTAATTCAAATTAATCTTCAATTGTATTTTCTGTATGGCTTTTATCCATTTTTTGGAACCAGTTTCTACTTCCTTACTTCTGGAACTTGCTCTCGTGTTTTCAGATAAATCCTGGATTTAACTTTGAGCTCTTTTTTTTTTTCCCTTTTTTTTTTTTTTTTTTTCGTTTTCATTTTNTTTTTTTTTTTTTCCCTTTTTTTTTTTTTTTTTTTCCTCTAGCTATCCTGAGATGGTGACTGGATTTTTCTTCATTCTGATGACCTTACTTTGGTTTACTCGTGAGCCTGGCTTTGTACCAGGATGGTCATCTTTTTTTGAGAAGTAAGTGAAATTCCCTAAACAATTGCACAGGAATTTAACCTTCATTCATCTGACTCTGTAATAATTTTTGGCCTTAAAATTTCATCAGCCACTATTTTTTCTGAAGATAAGATTTATCAAGAAAATGTCCATTTCAATTAAATATTACACAGAATGATCACCGAAGCAAATATTTTTTATTTCATTTTAAATACTGTTAAAATTAGTTATATTAAAAGTAACCATAACACACAATGCATATCAAAGAGTAAGTGATGTGAACTTAAATTTTATGTACATTTCTACTGCATAAAATTATTTTAATTTTTCATCCTAATTTTGACAGGAAAAAAAACCCTAACTTTCTTAATTGGAATTTCCTGAGGATCACTGGAGTTTTGTGCTCCTCAAAATACCTTTTCAGTATGAGGTTTAAACATTTGGTTTAAAGTCAATCTACAGTTCATTTCTAAAGGGTCACTTGGGTTTGGTTTTTCCCTGGAACATGTTTACTGTTTCTTGCTTCTAGTAAACACACTATTTTTCTGTACCTCCAAGTTAATAGATTTGTACACCAAAAGGGATTTAATTTGTTCACTGTAATGTTAAAAATTGTTGAGCAGTGATTTAAGTTTGCTACCAGAGTCAGTTTAATAAGCAGGAAAAAAATCTGATTTGTATCTTTGATATGCAGACATATTTCTCTAGTGAGCTATTAGTAACACTTCATATATGGAAATACAATTTCACCTACATCAACTTGCCTGGAGCCATGTACCTTCTTTGGAAACATTTCTGTTAGTGTGTTTTTATGCTAACCCTACTGTTTCTTCCCTAGGAAAGGTTACCGAACTGATGCTACTGTCTCTGTTTTTCTTGGTTTTCTCCTTTTCCTGATTCCTGCAAAAAAGCCATGTTTTGGAAGAAGAGAAAAAGGTGAGGAGGGTGCAGCAAGAAAGAGATCTGGCACATTTTTCAGGCCTTTAATTACATTTTTTGTTCTCTCTTAAATGTTTCAAGAAGAGATTGTTATTGCGGAAGGTCAGAGTTTAGTTTGTCTTCTGATACCAGCGTTTCCTACATCAAAGTGTTTTTTTCTGTTGCTTTAATTCATCGTTTCATCCAGCAGATGAAAAACGGATCTTGTATCTGGGTCCGCCACATCTTCTGTGTTCACAGTTATAGTTTAGAACTGAGTTTCAGGAAAGGTCCAGATGAAGTGCCGTATAGAAAAGTTCACTGCAGATCTTTGCAATATTGGCTGAAGATAAGATCTTGTAAATTATGTGGTCATCACTCACATAGCAGAAATTGCTGATAATGTCATAAAATAAACATAAAAGAGGTCAGTAAATGTCAGACAAAGTCCCAGTTTTGTGTAATGCTTCTCTCACACTCTTCCTGGTAAGAATAACAATAATAATAAAAATAATAACAGTTATTTCACATTCACATTTGGGTAGCACTCAGTGGTATTGATCAGTTTGCTGTGCTAGGCTCTCAGCAGTCCTGTATGAAAATAGAATTGGCTGCATAGAGACTTATTTAAAGATTACAAATATGTATAGATATGTTTATTTTTTATACTGACATATACTATGCATCATTTAGATAAAAACAACACTCTCTAACTCCTACTTCAAGAAAATACTTAGGCATCTAAAAAAATAACATCCTGAGATAAAACCTAGGGGTATAAATGCACTTCATCAAGCTTCATAGTCTACTGGAGAAAGAAAATGCCATTATTTGATAAAATAATCCCATTGCAACTCCATCTTTGTGGTCTACAGATAATTAGCACATGTGTATACACAATAGAGCACAAAGTCCCTCAAAAAGCCACAGAATGAAACACAGGGGTTTCTAACTACTCACATCAACAGAGCAGCCAAAGGGAAGTCAGGACATTTGGAATGAACATGCTGCATTTTCTGACGCCGAGCTAACCAGAGAAATAGGCTACTTGCTTCTTATTCGTCTCTCTCATAGATAGTTCTCAAGGTACCTCCCTTGGATACTACAGTATTACTACTAGAGTGAAAAATGTTAATTTTTTTTTCAAAAAAGACCAGTGTAATACTGGTCACACATTTGCTTTATTTTTATACAGGAGATGGTGAAAGGTCAACAGACATTAACACACTGGATCCCATCATTACCTGGAAAGACTTTCAGAAGACTATGCCCTGGGAGATTGTAGTGTTGGTTGGAGGAGGTTACGCCTTAGCAGCTGGGTGCAAGGTACAGATTTAAATTTTTATCCTCCTTTCTAAAAAAATTATAAATGTGGACTTTTATTCCTTTGTATGCTCCCCAGTTTGGATTTACAATATGGATACTTTCAAATTTGTACATAACCTAATCCCTACTCCCTGCAATCAGTAGAAAGCTATCTAGCTAACAAAAATAGCTAGGGCTCAAGTCAATTGTGTAAGCATCTGTCATTTCAGATGCTTTGGAATACCTATACATATTCCTTCAAAGCTGGCAAACACAGGATCTGAGGGAGACCTCACACTTTCTCAACTAGCAGCTGCTAGCCAGAGAGAGGAGGAACATCTCAGCTGCCGCTGGATGCTCCTCTTTAGGCAACTGAGTCAAGCTTCTAGTGCTGACTGGACAAATCATACTTTAGGCTTTCCTGGATATATCTACACTCAGTATAATTCATGAATACACATCTAGTCCTCCTATAGACTCCTTCATGTAGGAAATTATATTTGTGTACTTTAATCACAAAGTGAATTCTACCCAGACTGTGCAATCCTTCATCACCATTTTTCAATACTCCAGCTCACATGCTGAAAAAAATAAAAGGGAGGATCAGTCTTGGTGCCTTTTCAATGTTATTAACTGCCAAATGTACCTCTTCTGTTACTATGGACAACTATTTACTAGATACTGCAGTGAAATCCAGTTTACTGAGTGAAAGAAAATGTAGAAAGCATTGACCTAAACTTTGTTTATTTGCTGCTGAGATACTCTCATGCAAACTGCCCCAAAGAAAAGAATCTGTATTTAGTAATTCTTGCACTTCTGTCCTTTTCCCAGACCTCTGGTCTCTCTACATGGATTGGACGCCAAATGCTCTGCCTGAGCAGCCTTCCCTACTGGGCTGTAACTCTGCTGGCTTGCATTTTGGTGTCCCTGGTAACAGAGTTTGTTAGTAATCCAGCAACTATAACCATCTTTCTGCCTATTTTATGCAGTATGGTGAGTAGAAACAATGACATTTTTAGTCATTTTTAATAGCACATTCTATATTGGAATAGCAGTTGCAGAAAACCATCGTTTCTTTTCTTTTACATAATGTGAAGCAGAATGCAGGTCAGGTTTCCATATTGTAACAATTTTATGAGGTTGTCCCAAAGTATATTATGTGAATGGCTCTGAGGTAGTATGAAGATATGGTCAGATGTAAATAAGCAATTATGTTTGTATGGCTTAGGAGTTCAAATTGCCTTCTGTTCCATATCAAATGAGACTCTCCTAGAGAGAAATTTAGAGTAGCAATCTACTTTTAGTAGTCTGAACTATCATCTTAAAGCATTCTTCTTTCCTGACTGTAAAAGTAACCTGGAGATACTTCTCTCTCCAAAGTGAAGTTAGCCTTGTAAATACCCTTCCCTTTCCCTCTGACATGAAACTAGGACATAGCAATGTAAATGAAAATGCTATATTTCATCACCACTGAAGGCTGTGGTGGAGGAACTTTTCTTTAGACAACTGTAAAGAATATTCCATCATTACTGCCTTCGAACTATGAGCGTTTGGACTACAAACAACTAGTTTTCTTAACTACCATTCAGAAGGACTTTATACAATGGTCTCAGTACCTTCAGCAACTAAAAGAATTAAGTTCTTCATGTCAACTTGTTATAACTGCTCCTGGATGAAGACTGAAGTGGTCGTAAGATCCAGAAGACGCAACACAGAATGACATGAAGAACAAGCAAGAGAAAGACAAAAGCAGCCTAGTAGTAGCAATCTCCACCCTCTCTCAGTGTGAAATGTCTCAAGAGAAATCCTTGGAGCATGGCCACCTCCAAATCATGGCACTATTCTAATAGAAAAAAAAGCCTAAAATGACTTCCACACTTAAGAAACTAGGGAGGTGAGGTTCACAGAATCTTAACTTCACATAAAGCAGAGAGGGTCCTTTCATCCTAATTGTGAGCAGTGGCTTTTATTGGTTAAGTGAAACATCTCTCTCTCTCTTTCCAGTCAGAAACTCTGCTTATTAACCCTTTATACACCCTTATTCCTGTCACCTTGTGTATCTCATTTGCGGTGATGCTGCCAGTGGGTAATCCTCCAAATGCTATTGTCTTCAGTTACGGACACTGCCAAATTAAAGATATGGTGAGTCCTGAGATCAAGTATATATGCCCATGCTTCATGAAACTTCAACATACCCGTATCCAGCAGACAATAATAATAATGATGATACTGGTGCTAATATAAAGTTATATTGGTCTGCACTGCTGTTTTGTGACCGAGCTGTCAGGTCATATCCACATATCTACTGTAGAATACACATACTTCTCATTTTTATTTTTTATGAATGCAATGGTCTAAAGAGGTATCAAAGAACAGGAGTGCACAATCCTTTGCGTTGACCTGTGAAGACAGACACAGGAGAGCATGACAAATTAGATTTATAGCGTAGCTCCATAGTAAGTAGTTATTACCCTGCTGTGTTGTGGTATAACTTCCCAATCTGATTATCTGATTGAGAAGTTCAAGTGACAAACTAAACAGTTTTCCAATGAGCTGCATCAATCTCTATCACTCCTGAACACTTCCAAAATGTACACTCTGATACATAATATTGTGCTTTTTTTGGCTCTAGAAATTAGTATACGTAATTTATCGCTCTTAATATAAGTCAGTACACATACATACACTCTACTGCCACCTTTTTTCCATGTTAACCTTTTATTTTTTTTTTATTTTTTTTATCAAGTTCTCATTGACTCTGATCTGATGCATTTTGCTTTTTTAGGTGAAAGCTGGACTGGGTGTAAATCTGATTGGCCTGGCTGTTGTCATGGTGGCAATCAACACTTGGGGAATTAAACTCTTCCAACTGAATACTTTTCCACAATGGGCAATGCTCAGCAACGTCACTAGTCAAACATAATCTCCCCTTAAAAAAAAAAAAAAAGAAAAAAAAGAAAAAGAGAGAGAAAAAGAAAACAACAACAACAAACAAACAAACAGAAAAAGAAGAAAAGTGAAAGATCAAAGTGAATTGCAATAAAATACTAAACCTACATTACACATACAAAAGAAAGGAGAAAACTTGTGTATACATAGACTCAGGATTCACAGCAAATCCACAAATAAAATCCACAATGAGGTCTTCTGTATAAGCTTTTCTGTTCTGAAAATCTGTGTGAGTTAAAAGGAGAGATTAGCTTTGCTCTACTGTTGCTTTCCCCGTGATATCGTAACTGAAAAAACCCTCTCCTCCAAATTCTCTGCCTATGGCCTTTTCATGCCTTATAACGATTAGTAGAAGAGGTGATACAGGACTCCAATGACAGAAGACAAGTATATATACATTGATGTGCTCAGTAGCAGGATATTCAGTCCTACCATTGACTTCTACAGTGAATGAAGGATGAGTCTTATTCCCAAACTCAGAGTTTTACAAGCCTGTTTCTTTTAAAGGCATATTATTATTAATCATTAGAGGTCATCCATCACTGTGTTGAAAAAGGCACTTTTCCACCTAACCTACATGACTTGGATAGAAATACAGCTACTACCTACCAGCTATAGCACTTCAAAGGGATAATAGAAACTACCAAACAGAGGAAGGAGAAGTCTCTTCAGAAGGAGAATGTTTTTGTTGGGTTTTTTTTTTCCAGCAGTATTATAAAGGTTCCAATATTGCAGTACTTGTCATCTCTGCTTTGTAAGGAACAACTTCAGAAATAGATAGAAAGTTTTGTTCAATACATTCTTTCTTTATAAATGTACTGCAGTAGGAACTTTTTCAGCAGGGGAAGGCATGACCAGTAAATCCTTACCAGGCCAACAGACCCATTGCTCTCCTCTCTTTTTGGCTGCTGCTTAGATAGTTACGCAGTTACAATTGCCCTGACAGAGAAAGTACAATCTCATCCAAGATGGCACTCGGTGCTGCTCCATGAGTAAGAAGGGAGTGGGCTGAAGCGGAGTGGTGCTGGTGTACCTCCTCATTGTACACATACACTTGGACACACGTCCACCTGCTCTCTAGCAGCCCAGAGAACAGGAACTTCAAATGTAGGAAACTGTGACATAGAGCAGGTAACTACCAAACCAAAATCCCTCCCTCTTCATCATCTGCAAAGTGAATGCCCAGCTTTTCTCACTGGATCCCTGTGATACTCAGTAAACCTTCTCTCGTATTATGTCCTGGTTTTAATTGTTTCTTTAATGTCAATGCATTTAAGCTGTATATGAGGATGATTGGATCACATGTAATCCTATTCTTAATATATCTACTTTAATGAATTTTAATGCTTTCCACTTATAATCTAGGCTCTCGAGACGTTAGAGTGAATGTCTATTCTGCAAATATAAAATGTCAATAAAATAAATTATTCACTACTGCACATTGTGGTGCTCTTTGAGAATATAAATAGGATATATTTCACCTCCTAACCCACCCAGCCATTAGGGAAGTACTGTTTACACAGCAGGAGGTGTCGGTTTACTGCTTCTGTCAAAACAGAGGGATCCCACAGACTCCTTTTGGAAACAAACAGATACATAAAAGGTCATAGGTTGACAGAGGGAGAGCAAAATGCAAAAATCACAAAAGCATGTCTTAGCCCTTGTACCAAAAGCAGGAGGCAGCATTCTTTAGCAAAACAATTGCTATCCATAGTAGTTCACATAAAATTGGTTTAGAAAAACAGTGTTTCTGTGAATTAATGGCTCGGTGAATCCCCATGCCTTCCTAAGCCACACAAGACAACCTCAGCTTCAATTTTTCAACTCTCCTCATCTCCCCAGTTCCTGTGTTCTCTCTATCCTGAGTTTGCTGTTGTACTCCACCTCAGCATATAAAACTCACAACTGTCTCTCAAATCGAGATCCTGCACATCATTCTGGCTCCCCTCCTTGGGTGTCTTCCTCCTTCCCAGCAAGCAGTTCCTGCTGGGCACAGACCTCAACATGGTCCTCAAAGCAGAGGTGCCCTGGCCTCCCTCCCAGCACAAGCTGCAGTCTCCCCAATAAGCTGCATCCAGTACCAAAGCTGCTGAAGCAGAAGTGAGAGGCTGATAGTGGCTAGAGTAAGCCGAAAGGCATTTGCGTAGCTAACAGATAGTTATAAGCTTTGTATAGGAAAATGGTGAAAATCTGGCTCTCAGGGAGATCTTATCTTAGCTTTTGCCCTGAAGACAAGGAGGCACCACAGCTGCAGCTGGTGTGGGTACTAGTCACACACACACACACACATGCCCCCAAGAGGTCAGAAGTCTACTGGTGAG
>VWZK01001903.1:0-32253 GCA_013396935.1 Baryphthengus martii | reverse complement strand
AAAAAAAAAAAAAAAGGTGTTTTTTTGAAAGAAATGAAGTAGCACCGTAAAGTACTGTAAAGATAAATGATTTTTCTGACATTTGTTATACAAACTTGAACGATAAACTTAGCTGTAAGATAGAAGTCTCCTTTTCCTGTGTCAAAATTAAGGAAATGCTCAAACTGTTGAATCTCAAAGACAGCAACTGGTGCATGAAGACTCTACAACACACTTTTTTACATCCTAACTGAGGCTACTGGGTCACTTCTAGTCAGTAGTTTAAAGCAACCTATTCAACTTTACCCTGTAAAGGATAGAGAGACACTCAGGCTCTCAGGTGCATCTTGCTCAGGAAGCAGTGACAGAAAGCCTCTCCTTCCTAGCTTATATAATGCTCTGTTTGTTGGGGTTCTCCTCTTTTGCTATTAAGTTTCACGTGTGGCTTCACTTGTTATTTTTCAGTGAAAGAAGTTTTAACAGAAAAGGTCTCTGTTTCTACTCCGTTCTACTCAATATTCAGTTTGTTTGTTTGTTTGTTGGTTTTTTTTTGAGTTTTACCTCTATGAAATAATCTTTAACCAAATTTTTATTTTGCACAATATTCCAAAATTTGATCATTATATTTTTTCCTTAACACAATTAAGTTCCTTCCACAAGTAGTGACTCTTTTCACAATTCAGATCCTAAAACCCTGAAACTATGCAAAGACTTTTTACGTTTTCTTGCATTGGATTTAAACAGCACAGGTGGCAGAAATCTGTTATATAATACATCATGATCCAATAATAAATTTAATATGTTGAAGACTCAAAGCTAAAACTCAGTTAAAATCTACTTGACAAAATTTAAAAAGATAAATGAATGAACTAAATAAATGATGGGTTAAAACCAGAACTATTAATAGTACAACCTTAGATCACTCATGACAAAGGAAGACAAACTATCACACCAAAACAAATCTTCACTGAAAATACACTGTTGCAAAATGTGATGGCACCAGTTATTGGGTGATGTTTTCTTCCATTTATTTTCCTGTGCTTTTTCGTCCTACTCTAGTTACATGTATTATTAATTCTCCATTGTTTAGGCAAGTTACTCATTAGCTTGTTTGTAGAACTTCTAGTGATAAAAGTATTTCTCATTATTTCTCTTTAAGATTTGTTCAGACCAGTGAAATGTAAAAAGTCGATGTGTTTTTGGGATGAGTTATGTTTATACTAACAACCTTCCCGGACAACTTGCTTGCTTTGTAAATTACATAATTATGAGTATTATATCAAGGCACGGGTAAATACTTTCATTTCAAGGGAACTTGAATATTGCTTTGTTCTGTGTCCATCACTATCCTTCCTCCATTCTCCACAATCTAGCACCATCACCTTCTCAGATGTCTTGACAGTATAATTGAAAATGAGTATCAATAAGGAGGATAATGTGTCAGGGAAAGCTGTATTTCATCTAAGCCTTTTTTCACAACCTTTCTGTTAAAAGGTCATACTTGTACAATCAGATGGAACAAACATGTTCATCTGTTTCAACAACCCTGGCAGATGTTTCTAAGTTTCTTTTCTTGAACACTGAAACTGTTCCCTTGCCTCATATAACCATCAGTGATTTGTTTCCTTTTTACATCAATAGTAACATCATATTTTTAAATTAAAACTTGTCTTCTCATGATCAAATGGCGTGCAAAGATTATTAGTTTTCAGTTTTTGATCAACAAAAATGTAGATAGAAAACCATCCTGAATGTAAGTGTTCTAAAAATCAAACAATGTGTCGCGGTTGAAGTAATTTAAGTCTTGTTTTAATCTGCAAAAACAAGGGATGTGAGTCTACGAAAGCTTTGTTGATATTTCTATTGTTTTAATTTTGTATTTCATTTATAACTTCAGCAATATCAATTTTCAGTATTGCAAATTAATGCTGCAAATTAAAGCGATTTCCTTTATGCTGGATTTTGCTAGCATTTCAAATTTGTTTAAATGTTGCATTATGTTCATGCTAGGTTTTCAGTGATGAGTGATATATTTACTGCCGGAATCTATTCAAGTTATTTACCTATTTAGGTGACTAAAAGGAAAATCTCTTATGCCCATTTCTGTTTTCCTTGTTTCTATATGAAATTTAAAGGCCTTATTACCTTAACTTTGAAAATCCATTTTAGCTGATTTCTCCATTCTCATCTGTTTTTCTATTTTCATTTCTGCAGTTTTGAATTTCCATTATTTCATTACATGAATTGTCACTATTGTGATTTTTTTCTCTTTTCTGCACCTCTCTTCTGCTTACATTTATTTTCCAGTATTAAATGTTAGAGGATATTCAAATGCACAATAATGCAATTGTTTTTGTTTGTTGTGTCTAGAAATGGTTACGTAACACAATAAATGCAAACTATTCAAATTTAAGTTACCTTACAAAATATGCCATCTGCTTTCAGTGTTACAACTAAATAAAAATTATTTAAAGAAACTGAAATATCATTAGCAAAGCAACAATTGACAGTTTTCTCCAAATCCTGTGAAAGATGTTGGAATAATTATTTACTCCATGTAGCAAAAACAAAGAAAGAAAATCTTTTTCCTGGGCATTCAGTTTATATCCTGATTGCCCTTTGATATTGAAAATCTCTTTGGAGATTCCTGGTGTGGGTAATATCTGTGATGCAAACTGCTTGAAAAACTCCATGTTTCTTGCTTTACTTTTCCAGTTCATTTCTAATTAAGATGCTATTGAAGAAAACCCATGGAAAATTATTTCTTTACTTTTCATGTAAATGTTGGAAAATAAATACCCCATAGGACAGTTTAAGACAGAAAATGAAAACTAATAATGCATTCAAAAGAAATATTAAAATTTGGGGGAAGAAAATCTAAACACAGCTTTGCATTTGTTCAGGCAGTTTACTGTTGAGATGAGGCCAAAATATTAGCCTAAGAATCCACTTGTTACTTCCTAATTTCTATTCTCTTTCTCTTTCAATTACTCAGATTCTCAGTGAAACTGAACTTTGCTTTAATACTACAGAAAAATCCCATCCGGATTTCCTTGGATCATTTATCAGCCAGCTAGCCAGATATTACGATACACATTTTGTCATCTGTTTCTCTTCTACTCTGTTCTTTATTTTAGACTATCTACCTATGTTTTCTTCCAGGATAAAAAAATCCCAAATTCTGTCACTGTTTCATTTTGTTGCCAAACTATACAGACCTTTCTCTTTGTAACACTCTTCATTATGACTCTTCATTAACACAAGAGAAGTATTGATACTATTGCTTTGCACTAAAAGGCACATTCTATACTTCACCAAGTCTGCATGCTGCACATTTAATGTTTTTTACTAATTGTTAAAGAGAAGCATTGTCAGATGTGGAAATAAAAACAACAAAGGCAGTAGCAGCAACTATATGAGAGCTTAATATGTGAGACATATGAAGATAGTAGAAATTATTTTCTTCTCAATGTTTCCTATATTATTAGAAAAAAAAAAATAAAAGGAGAATTGAAAGGAGGAGTCATCTGTCACATTGCATGAAACAGCTGTCAGAAGGTATATGGAGAAAGAAGGATCATGTTGATAATGGGAAAACAGTAATCAACAGTTGAGATTTATGATAACTGTGACCTGGTAATGAGCTGCATAGATGTTGGCTTTTCTGCTTCTCTTACAACTCGTATAACCATCGTGTGTTTTCCATCTAATTTTAAGGATCCAGTTGTTCAGGGCTCATTGCAGGATTACCACTTATATTTGGAATGGAAAGAGCCTAGCAGTAGCAGAGAAAAAGGATTGTGCCAGCGGAGATTAGATTAGATATTAAGAAAAAAATATTAACAGAAAGCACTGGAACAGGCTGTGCAGGGAAGTGGTGCAGTCACCATCCCTGGAGGTATTTAAAAGATGTGTACATGTGGTGTTTAGGGACGTGCTTTAGTGGTGACCTGACAGCGCTGAGTTAACGGTTGGACTTGAAGGTCTTAAAGGTCTCTTCCAACCAGAATGATTCTACAATTCTATGACAAGGGTCTAATTTTGCATCAGTGAACAACAGTAAGAGACACTAGAAATGAAACTCATTATCAAATCTCAATACAAAAAAATCATAGAATGGTAGGGGTTGGAAGGGAACTCTGGAGTTCATCGAGCCCAACCCCCCTGCCAGAGCAGGATCACCCAGGACAGGCCACACAGGAACGCATTCGGGTGGGTTTTGAAAGTCTCCAGAGGAGGCTCTGGAGCATCTCTGGGCAACCTGTTCCAGTGCTCTGTCACCCTCACAGTTTCTTCTCATGTTGAGGTGGAACTTCCTGTGTTCCAGCTTGTGCCCATTGCCCCTCAGGGTACCACTGAAAACATAGAAGGCCTTTGGTATAAAAGAAACCCTTACAAAATTACTGTCTAGTTACAGAATATTCTATAGTACTGCCTATTTTAAGAGTTTGAGATTTTTGTGTTTAAAGGAATAAAATTAAAACCTATTGATTTGCTGAGAGGAAAAAAAAAAAAAAAGGTAAGTGAGCTGGATAATTGCCATCTTGTAATGCTTAAGTTATATTCCTGAAGGACAAACAAACATGACGTCATTGAACACTCATAAATTTAGTTGTTGACATTATAAACATTTCAGACTGCCTATGAAGAAAGTAATCGTGTCTTCTCTCTGCAAAGAAAGATGAGGTAAGGAAGCTTCTGTCTGCATTGTCATGTGTTGATATTTCAGTACCATAACAAATCCACTGTCCTCTGCCCTTGAAGTGTGAAAGAGTCTTAACAAATGTAATATGCTAAAAGAAACAGACGAAGATGTCTGACTTCATATCATTTGGTCTCCCAATTAATTGAGGTAGAAAATGTAAAACCATTCCCCAACCAGGACAGTTGTCTCACTCCTATCTCAGCTGTGGCACGTGAAAAGAAAGAAAGGATGAAACTGTAAATTAAAGAGAAACCAAAACATCTATGAGCCTTCATGTAATGAGGAAAGGTAAGAGACCATGGATAAAGTGTTGGAGCTCAGAGACAGTGAAAATACTTGTTAATATATATCAGGGATTTCATTGCCTAGAAGAGATCTTTTGCTTGGTCATGATGTTGATGCTACAAAGCACAGAAGAAAAGTTAATCTTTCTGATATTTGAGTCAGAAAATGTTTGTGATAGTTCTGAAATAATGGAATACTGTCCCCTCAAAGGGACCAAATACATACAGCCTGTAAAGGCACAGTTCTATCTCTACCTTTCAGTCTCCTCAATAAGCTTTTAAATGGGATATCCAGCACAGTATACTAAAAATAGAAATTAGCAGCTCTTTTTAATTGTTGTTTTTTTTTTCCTGAAAGATTTTAAGCATTATTACTTATTTTAGGCATCTCTGCTGTTTGTTTCATTCCAGCAATTACAAGCAAGCAGACAGTCTGTACTCAGATTGTGTAATAATAAATCTGTTCCAACTCCATAAATCAAGTTTTCTTTCTATTTTTTCATTTTTATTTATCAATAAGAAGCATCTGTCCCCTTGAACTTTCCAACTGCACTACTGCCTCATCACACTAAATTTAGTTTTCAGTACCTCTGAAAATACAGTAGTAGCATATTTTTAGCAACAATTATAGGTGTACCAGGATCTGCAAACCTCAAATAATGCTATCAGTTAGTGGTGGTTTATAGAGTTCCTGCAACTTAGGTTTCTCTATGTGATCATAAAAAGGTTTTACTCCCTGTGGATAAAAGGTTCAGTTGATACTAATTGAAATTCAGGAGTGAAATCAGAGAAGTACAATACTAAAAATGTGTCTTAAGCTAGCTTTTCTTTAGTTATCTATATGAATGATACTATTGGAGAAGTTGAGTCATAGACGCTATAATACTATTATATATAAGGGCAAGAAACCAACCACTTAGTTCTTTAAAGCTTCTGTGAAAGACTCCAAAGACCAAGGTACCTGTCTCACAGTATTTGTTCTTTGCTATTTTACATGTTCATATTTCAAATGATTATCTTGAAATGATGAATCATAGTTTGGAAGCTCCTACATTTTATGAATTTTTTTGAGAGGGCAAGTACTAAATGTCGTCAGTGTTATCAGTGCCACCTGATACAAGGAAGATAGTGATCCCTCAGTACTAAGAAATACCTCTCTTAGAAAGCTGTAAGTGATTTGCCTACTAGGATGGCCTATAATGTAGTTTTCTGCACATTATAACAGCAAATGTTAATATTATGACAAGAAATTGAATTTGGAATTCATACTTTGTACAGGATCACACAAAAAAATAAAATCTGAAAAAATCAATAATGTATCGCCCATAGCACTGATGAATACATTACACCTCCTAGAGATAGGTGGAAAAAAAATTACAGGGCAATATCAGTGCTTATTATTTTACCTGCTTGAATTTCTGGCTCTGAGAACATGACTACGTGCAAGAGTGAGATACATGAAAACCTGTGGGAAAAAATGAAAAGAATGGAGAAGTCAGCTAAAACAGATTTTCAAAGTTAAGGTAATAAAGCTTTGAAATTTCACATAGCAAAAAGGAAAACAGAAAAAGGCCTAAGGTATTTTCCTTTTAGTCAGCTAAATAGGTGAATAACTTGAATAGGTTCAGGTAGTAAATACACTACTCATCACTGAAAAATGCAACATTTAAACAAATTTAAAATGCTAATACAATCCAGCATAAAGCAAACCACTTTAAACATGTGCCAGCATTAATTTGGAGTCAGTTGATTGCATATTTCTTTACTCATTTTAACTTGTTAAGTATAGGAAAAGAATGTTAAGTAAAATTACCTCCTCTGTGGACCAGATTCGTCCACTCTTGCACATTTTCAAAACAGAAGTCAGTACAGGTTTTATTCTGGAATTACTTTATAAGAGCACTGGCATGGGTTTCAGTCATTGCAGTGGGGTAATGGCACACTGGAAATTACCTTAGCTCCTCTCATGTCCTTGTCTCACTAGAACCCATTTTAGTTCTGACCCCTATTTCCCTCGACATCCACATAGTTTGTGTGTTAGTTTTCTCAGATTTTTCTTCCAGTGACAAATACTTGTAATTCCTGGGAATAATTCCACCAAAAAGCTTTCCCTATGGTCAATATGGATGAAATCACACTAGTTTTATTATTTATATACTGCAGTTCTTCAAGATCATTCAAGCAGATGTTGAATACTGGAAAATTCCCAAGCAATCTCAACCTGGGTTCTCAAGCAGGCAACAGACACATCGTAGTATAATGCACAACAAGGATGCTCTGTGACAGAGTTCTCATTATTTTAGATGCCCTGAGCAGAAAAAAAAAAAAACAAACACCGCTGTGATCATATCTGAGCATCACAAACAAAGAACTTTTATGGCTGTAGCCAGTCTACTCCAGAAACAGCAGGGTTTTGTAGATGTGAAGCTATTCTTTGGCAGTTGGGTCTGGAGCAGAAGGATCATTCCTCTGGAGCAGATAACTCTGTCCAAGTAGATGTAAATAAACAGCAGTAATGACTAGCAGTACACAGTAGATTTCAGTTGTCCAAATCCAGAGTGTATTCTTAGTCTTTTATATATACATTCTAAGTGGTCAATTATATCTTCAATAATCTCAGAATGTCTTTTAACACTGTTGTATGTCCTGTGTGTTCAATTCATGCTATATATTTCTATAAAAGACTATTTTATATATAAATAAAAAAACATATTTATAAATATAAAATTATATTTTACATGTTGTTACTGGACAGTATCAGGGCTCTATGATGTATACCTTGACTACTCCTTTTGATACAGTATGGATTTTCTGCTCAATATCTAGCTGCCTGTAAATCACAAAGTCCCAATTACTTAAGCTAAAATAATTACCCATCATATTCTTTAGACCTATGTAACATTTGTTAATTCTACAAATACACCAGTAGAAAATGGAAAATCACTGATGAATTTCCACATGCGATTGTATGTCTGGCTGGTTTTATATTTCAAGTTTTAATTCTACTTTCCAAACTCCAATTTTTACATTTATCATACCTTCTCATTTGCATAGCATCAGATTTCTGTCTAGTTTTGGAAAGATTAAAACAATGTCTAGTACTTTTCACTGCTTACCAGTTGCCATAGACTCAACTTGCTTTAATAATCTTTCAGTTTTGTCATTAAAGCTCACCAATAAACCTCACAGTTTACTCTAAATTCTGCTGAAATTCTAAGTTCAAATTGTTACCCTTGAGGAATCCAATTCAAATAACATGCCCTAGAAAGGTCTGGAGTCATTTCCTCCACTGAGACTCCCCTCAAAAAAGTAATTTTGATCATTATCTCCAGACATACTGCTGGCTGTTTTTAAAAGATTCATTCTTTACAAAGATCAGAGACTTCATACATCTTTTAAAGTTATGGGCTTTTAACCCAAATTAACAATTAAAAAATTTGTATTACACTCTCAAAGTTCCTCTACAGAAGTAGATAGGCTAGACTTATAAACAATGTCATTTCATTGTCTTCTCTATCCAAAATCCGTGCAAGAAAGTGTAGGACAGGCACAAAATTCACATCTCCAGACATGGACACTGGATATAATGAAAAGATTAGTACCATGGAACAGTTTGCCTTAGGTGTTTGTTTTGAGACATTAGTGAAAGCTTTGATTTATTACATTATGGTCATTATTATTGTATATATATAAGCACAGTTAATTTTGTTCTCATTGACCTCAGTTACGAGTTGTGAGTAGCAAAAACTTGAAGTGAATCAGGTCTTTCTTCACATGGACCTCACCCACCTTCTGTAGAAACTGGAGATTTTTATGAAAAAGATTTTACTGTCACTACTGTCTTGAGGGGGAAAATAAAAACAAATCTGTTTTAATTTTTGTCCCCAAAATTCACAAAATTTGTCTTTGACCTCTATCATCAAACATAATCCCTCTATTTCTAAAAATCTTTCCTTCTACAATACTTTACCTCAAACTGAGTCTGTCCTTAAATCAGTGTCACTTTGGTTAGATTTGTAAAAGAATTATACTGCTTAATGGAACACATTTCAGGAAATAGTTTTTCTTCCACAGAAATTTTAATTGTAAGTCTACCAACTTGCAATTTTAAAATGAGTATTTAAGAAAAATTGAGCCTGTATATTGAAATTTAGACTTTTTCAGGTTTTCAGAATAAATGCTTTTGATCACCTCTACTTTTGCATTCCATACTGGTGATCTCCAAGACAAAGGAGTTTCAATCATTCTAATTATTCTGTCCAAATAATCTGTAAAAGGATCATTTTGTTATGTTGAAAATAATATTACACTGGAATTAGTGAGGTCCATCATCAAATGCACTGGGCATTGTCACAAAAGAAATGATGTGTAATATTTTCTACCTTTCTTACAATTACTTTTTTGTCAAATTATTTCAACTTACAAAAATCCCCTGAAAGAAAACTTTGGATATTTCATTGGACAGCTGCACGTGTGAGTTTTCTGAAAAGTTCTCTGTCAGTGAATATCCACCATGATATTTGTTATTTTCTCACTAACATTTAAAAAAAACAAAACAACCCACTGTGTCTTTTAGACAAAATATTGACATCTTGTAAGGATGCTGGAAGAATCCACTGCTTGTGTCTTACATGACTGAAACCTAGTTCAAGCTTCCTTTTCGCATAAGGTCTGACAAAAAGCAGTACAATCCCTTCTTTATTAGTAGCAATATCTGTTGTGCCCGTTTTCTTATTCATTTAAGGAGCAGATACAGGGCTGACATTCTCCACATAAGCTTTATCATTCAGGAGTTGAATGCCTAGTCTCAAGAGGTAGGCTAGATAACCAATTAAGGTTCATCCTATATTAAGATACAATAGATTCCCTCTTGGAGTTGCTTATCTTACCTTTATTGTACTAAAGTAGGCAATACGAATCACTACCACAATACAGGCTTATCTATGTGAAATTTTGAGTCTCCCTTGAGTGAGTTCATGCTCCTCTGTGCTCTGTAAAAATACTTACACTCCCCAGGTTATACTTCATCTGTTCTTGCTGTTCTTCTTATTTGTATTTTTGATTTCTAATACAGCAAATACTAATAAGCATATTAATCTTTACGCATTTTTTTCCTTTCTGTTTAATAAAACATTTTTGTCAGCTCCCAAGCACTCTTATTCTTGTCCTTATTGCCATAATGATAAATTACATACATTTACTTCTATTTTATTTACTATTTAGCTCCTGAAAACATGATGTCAAAAGACAATATATAGTCACTCTGAATCTTGTAGTGTGAATATATTTTTTCTGAACTCCATAAATAATTTTGCCGTATGAATTGAATGGAAAATACGTGAATTTTGCCTTTGAAATTTTGTGCAAATGGAAAACATGTTAATTTTTATTCGTTTCAAGTATTTTTAGTTACATTTTAAGAAGTGAAGAAGTTTAAACCTGGATTACAAGATTTCAATATCAAGAAAAACTAATGAGGCTTCTTTCCATTCACTCACTTTGTTTCCAGGAAGTTCTTACTGTTATTCAGAAGGACTCTTGTCTTGCACCTGAATGTAACAGATGTCCTTGTCTGTATTTGAGGACCAAAGCCCTCTGTACAGAGCTTGTAAAAGCACTGTGTAGGAGTAGACCCTGACAGCCAAGCTAGGAATATGATAGGGTTAGAAATCTCTGAAGTGGACTGGTCATACCTACCCCATATAGAAGCTGAACCAGGTTTCCTCCTGATGCGTGACAGTCTTGTGGTCCTAAACTGACTTGCCTCTTTGTGCATAGATTTTCAGTTCAAAGTGACTGAAATAGTGTAAGGTTTATTTCGCTTCTTACCAGTTGTTTTTAGGGCACGTTGCATTCTACAGGAGGTTACAGGATGTTTGAAGTAAGGGAGATGACTGAGGAAATGACAGAAGTGGCCTGAAGACTGGCTGGGATATGGAATCTCTTCAGTTCTCCTTAAGAAGAATCACTGGACAGGACAGATTCAAAATCTTTTGCAATCAGATAGTGTAGCTGAGCCTGCACTTGCCTCTGTAATCCACTATGTAGAAGAAAGATGATCACTTTACTTTCAGAAAACAAAATTAAGCAGCTTGATAAATGTCTTTCCTAGGAACACAGAAGGCAGAAATCTGGATGTCTTTCAAAAAGGGAAGAAATGTCTTCTCATTTGCTGAACATGTTCTCTGTAACCACTGTGTCCTTACAATAGAAGAGGATATGCATGAATGTCACTTGAATGGTCTGAATGGTAAACAGTGGGACAATTTGACTTCCAATGTTACACTCAGAGTCTTATTATGGGTTAAAGGGAACATTCTGTAGATAATAGAGCCAAGAATTTATCGTTAGCTTAGTTTGAATCTTTAAGAATCTTATCAGAATGCAATGCTTATTAGTTAAGTTAGAATATTACTAACTCTCATATTCCATAATCCATTTTGTTCCCATAATAGAAAAAAAAGCCTGATTAGTAATTTTTTGTTTGAGAAAACTTATTAATATCTATGCCTTTGTCACAATATTGTGTTCATACTTTCAGCATTCCTAATGTGGAAGGCCTAGTTTTTCTCAAGCGGGAAGACAGTGAGATGTCCCAGTAGATTTCCTTCATCTTAAGGAGCAGTTCAGCACCAGTGGATGGGATTCCTTTCCTCCTTAGTCCTGGGGACTACTTTGGCTTGTTTCTAAATGTTTTCTCACTCCAGGCTGCTGCCTTCTGGCTGCTGGCAACTGGATGTGATCATGGTCCCAAAGCCACCCCATGCTCAGCCCCCCCACGGGCTCTTGTTTGTTGGGCAGTGACTCCCTGACTTTGCCAGACCCTTCCCATGGAGGCACTGTCACAGCTCAAGCTCATGCAGGGGTACAGGGGAACGGAATCCTAGAGTAAAGTGATCTGGATTCTTAATGGGCTACAGTATAAAGCAAGCAAATATCTTCTGCAATAATTGAGGTACTTCTGACAAATCAAAAAAGAAATTTCAAGAACTGGGATATTATGCTTAAAAAGTTGCAATGCCTTTGGAATTCAGTCTGTTTGACACTTCCACAATTAAGAAGCAATACACTGAAGTTAGGAGAACTAAATTTTCAGGTAGGCATCTAAAATTCTAATTCTCACTCTACTATTCTAAATATACCATTGGATCTAGATATAGTTTCCCTGTTGAGTTAGGATTTTCAGATCAGAACAGTTAAATTAGGAACAGATGCAAAAGGGTGCATTTGTTTGTTCAGTGATCACTCAAAGAAAAATACAATAGCATTGGGTGTGAGGGAAGGTGGTAACTAGCTAATTGTGATTCTGATGGTAGTTTTGGCACATTCAAAATTGTATAAGCAAGTAATTGACTTTGTATTGTATATTATCGCTTTTATCATCAGCACATTAAAGAGACAGAAAAATTGTCCAGCTGCTTCTATAATATTCCCAAGTGTGTCTTTAATAGGGGAAACTGTTCATGTTTTTTTTTATTTTATTTGCTTCTATCAGTGCTTAATTACAGCCCTTATCATGTTTGTTTCAAACCTCATGATCCAGAGCTCAAAAATGAACAACTGGAAGTTAAATCTAGCAATTTTTTTTTAATTATAGTTTTTTATTTTTAATAATAAATCAGACAAACTTCTGCTGTTGCAACTTTCATCTTTCACACTTTGGGTGAACATACTGACTCAACAATTACTGATGTGCTAAAAACTGATAAAAGCATACCTATTTTACACTATAAATAGGTAAACAGATTCTAATGTGATCAATCAGAGCCTCAAATCTGCAGATGTCCTCCTTTATTTCAACAGTACACACTATCAGGTTTTAATTTGTGTTGTTACGTGCATAGGAAATGAACATGAGTTAAAGAGGAAATTACTTTCCCCTTCTGTCCTCATCGGTATTGTATAATTCAGTTTTTTGTGAAAAGCATTTTTCGTATAACAATAACCTTAAAGCTAATTTAAGTTTTGCTGTTATGTAAGTGAAGCAAGATTACATTGACCCTAACTCTTGCTCCAAACAATAACATATCTATTATACATCCAACATGAAAAGAATCTTGTACATCAGATATTCCGCTGTAGAAAGATGAATTATGTTACCAGCTTGGTGCAAAGCTGCAAGAATGCCAGCTCAGGACATCTTCAGTATGACATCTTCTGTATGACTTGAATTTGGAGATTAAAGTAGCAGAGGACAAACTTTGAAGTTGCACCTTACTATCCCTTTTAACACAATTTATCCTAAGTAAATTGTATTAGAAGCTAAACATGTATATTTGTGTTATCCCGTTTTCATATCCTTTTCCATAGGGAGAGGAGCACATTACTGCTACCATTTTGACTTCATCTGCTCATGACCATTCATTTGCTCCTGAGTGAGGTTATTAGTCCTCTTACCTCTGTTGGTTGCAGGATCACTCCTAGTCGATTTGGTTGATATGAGCTGGGTTATGGACATTTCATATAGCAACTCTGTGTCAAGACAGTAGTTATAAGAAATCAATTTCCTTTTGTCTGTTGAGCCTACAGTAATAACCACCTCAACCAACTGTAGGACAATATGTGCAGAGAACATTAATTGATGGAGAGGTAAAATGTTACAACAAATAATTCACTTGATATGTTGACCTTTTATTTGGAAAATGTAGCTATAAAATCAGGTAGATAGATTTCCTGTATAAGACAGGTCACAGAGTTTAATTCAGTAATTCCTACATCAAGACAATGAGATGGTCATGAGTGAGATTTACCAGAGTGCCTGTTGCTGTTGGGAGCAAAGGATTATTTTTAAAATTTTATGTGTATAGATCACGAAACACCTATGTTTAATTATTGTCTGTGTTTTAATTAAAACTCAGATACTGAGCTATGAGTTAATATGTTATGGATGGTATTATTTCCCATCCCTGATCAAGTAACTAGCCCTATTTACTAGAATCTGTAGCTTCTGTCTTGTAATGTCTTAACTTGAGACTGTAAGATTTTCCAGGAATCCTGAGTCAGACTTCTCAGTTGTTCACAAGAAAAGCTTCCAATTGATAAGTCTTTTGCTGTTTAATAGCTATGAGATTATGCTGAAACACAGAAATTTCTTTTAGACTGCATGAAACAACAACTGTATGAGTATCAGCATGTGCCATGATAATCTATGGATGCTAGTGAATGTAGTTTGGAGAGTAATCCATCAGTTCTCTTAAACTGAGAAGTGCCTGCATTTCAGACACCTAAAACTAGGCAAGATGACTCTCTCTCATATCTAAACTACAGACATTTGCCATCCTCACTGTATAAGTAAAAGAAATAATATTCCTGATTTACTATGTCACTGAGAAAGCAGTGTCAGCAGAAGTCCTTTCCAAGGATATATTTATAATAAAAATGTATATCTGTGTTTATGGAGAATGCATTTCTTTCCTTTTAGTACTCACACAAGTAGTTTCACTATAACTAGTAAAAAGCACAGCACGATCAGAGTAAAGTGTGGAAGAGGTAAGAGAGATCAATTACATAATTATTACGCAGAAACTGTAAAATGTCACAGCCTACAGAGGCTCTCCTTATTTCCTGAGAAATCACTTCCTACGATTCCCATGGCTGTATTGACTAAATCTCCATTGATCACAAAGCTAGCTGAGACAAGTTACTCATACATAAATCACATCCCAGACACCTCACAATAGGCAAGGTGAAATCCGCCCAGACCGTACATTCTCACAGCTCTGGGTTGGTATTTGTGTAACTCATTCTTTCTGCTTTCTTCTGTGACTTACACAGATGATTCATTTGCCATAATTTATTATGCTTTCTCTCCTCTTTTTCAACACCTAGTATTCTTCACCACCTCTACCTGTACTACTTATAGTTACCAACCTAACTTGTTAGCCGGAAAGCTCTTAAGGACAACAACCTCCTGCACAAAGAAGGAGTAACTCCTAGGGCTCTGTGAAGTCCAGTTCAGAATACACACAAAGATAAAGATTCTGGAGAGTACCTGGGCAACAGGGTTTAAACTATCTCACAGTAAATAATTTGACTTTTTTTTTTTTCATTTCCCCATCTTGTGAACACTCCCTTTCATTCTTTCCTTGTGCATCTCTGAGAAATGGTTTGTTCCACTTTTTTTCTATACCTTCCTTTTTGTTAATGAAAGACAGCAGTTCCATCCTCCCCCTTAAGTATTCTCTTCTCCAGAGTACACAAACATTTAGCCTGTTCTCTTGTTATGTGTGCCAGTCGTCTAACATCTTAGTGGTCTTTTGCTGAATTTTATCCAGACTATTGACATGCCTTTAGTACAAGGAGCCAAACTGGACACAGTATTACAGATACGGCCTCATGAATGCCAAGTAGAGGGAATTGGTTACTTTCCTTGATGTACAGCTATACTTTTGCTAATTCAGTCCAGTAATTGGTGAGTTTTCGCTTGCCTAAGATTATCCTGCTAATGCATATTCAAATCTCTTAGTCCTTCCCTACAAGTCTGTGAAAGAGCTGGTCAGTTCCTAGTCTGTACTGATCCACAGGGCTCTTCCATCCTCTGTGCAAGGCTTCACATGTATCTGTTAAACTTCCTTAGTTTCTAATGGCTCATTCCTTCAGCTTTTGAGCCTCTCTGGATGGAAATTCTTTCTGCCACTAATAACCGCTCTCCATTATGGTGTCCACAATAGTGAGTTAAACCTCAACTCTCTTTTCCTGTCATTGACCTTAAGTCAATACCTGTGGAATGCCAAGTGTGACTAGATACTTTTTAGATTTCAAAGTGTTGTCCGCTAGTCTTTTAAGCCTGATGGATAAATGATTTTTTAACCTACCTTATAATCCACACAGCCTGTTCATGTCTCACCCCTTTGACTCCTAGATTGCTATTGGTGATCATTTAAAAGAAATGTTGCTAAAGTCAAGGTAAATATCTACTTTCATCCACAGAATCAGTCATTTCATGATTGAAACTGATTAAGTGGTCAAGGACAGTTTGCTCTTGGTAAATTCTTACTGGCTGTTCCCAGTCAGCTTGTCCTTCCTGTTGGAAAGAGCTTCTAGAAGAACTTACTCCATAATATTCCTAGAGACTCGTGCAAGCCTGATCACCTGTAATTCCTTGTATCCATCTTGACTTTTAAAATGGAAATAGCATAAGAAGCTAATAAACAAATTTGATTTTTAGCTTGCTGCTCCATTCTTTTGGAAGACATTTCTGAACCTGCTTACCCATCAGATGTGAACAATAATTTTCTAAATGATTTTCTGTTGTGGTTTGTTTTCTCATATGGTGAAGGTGTTTCTGTAAAATCAAAATATCCCACGGAAACATAAACATCTTACAAAATTGTTTCAGATGTACAACAACAACAAAAAGTTGAAACCTTTCATTTTGGCTGAAGTCAACATTAAAGAATGTGTGCTGTATTTCATCACAAAACTAAATTTTGTGGACCTATTGTCTCCATTTAGGGTTCAGGGCAAACTCCACAGAGCAGAATTGCCGTGCGCCCCCTCTCTCCCTCCCCCTTCCCTCCCAAGGGAGGATACAAAGGGAAAAGAGGAAGGAAGCGCCTCACACCAAATTGGAAGTTAAGACTATGAACAAAATTTAATAGGTAACAAATAAACAGGGAGAAGGAAATATTACAGAAAGGGAGATATACAAAAATATACAAAACCAGTCCTGGGATGGCGATGGAGTGTGCAGATCACATGGAGCCAGGCCTAGCTGAGCTAGATTGCAGTCCTACAGCAGCATAGTCCTAGGGAGAGAGAGGAAGAGGTAAAACCTAAAACTTCCTGTCCTTTTATAGAGTGTGGAAGGGAAGGGGCGGGAATACCAGGTGTTCGTGTGCCCCTCCCCAATTTGTTAACTCTTAAACCACAACACCTATGTTCCTGCTTTTCTGTTGTAACTGCAATATGCTTTCAGATTGTTCTGAACTGACAAAAATTAAGAAGCTGATGTACAATTCAGGCTAAAGCTAGAAGAAGCGTGGAATTCCCTTTCAGTGTGAGGCAAATGATATTTTAATTCTATTTTGATAAGAGCTTGTACAAAGAATTATTTTTTTTTTTTGAAAGTGGAAGGAAAATAATAATTTGGATCATAATTTCTTATTTCCATTACTAAAGTTGAAATTAGACATCTAACAGAAAGAAAAATATTTTTTTTTATTCATTATTTTTAATGTTTATAGCATATTTTTGCTGTTTAGTGTCCTGTTTTTGGGAAACTGGAGTTTGCATGTAAGATGCATCTTTTTTTTTTCATAGGCAAAAATATATCAGGTGGAGCTTGGGCAGAAGAAAATATCCACTGCATTTTGAGGTATAGCCTGAGCTACCTACCGTGATGATAAGCATGGTGAGTTAATAATAAAATGCATATAATGGTTCATGAGACTGTTTTAAAAAAACACTTTTTCAGGACACCTGAAAAGATGAAATAGTCTGACTTATGGAAAGATCTGAAATAAAGAATCATCCTAGTTCTCCTAATGGCACATTTTCATTCATAAAAAACCTCCAGTTTTTAAGGTGTATCACTATGTGAATAGACCTTTCATAGAAAATAACTAAAAAGTCTGTGAAGTGAGGTAACTCAGCTATATAGTTTACTAGACTGTATGGTAAATCAAACCAAATCAACTAAAAAATCTGATAATCCAGAGGAAATTGCTCTTTGCTTAGTGCAGTTTTGGGTTAACGGTTCTTTTGTGACTGCAGTTCCTTGACTGTTTTAGAACTTTATATGACTGATGCAGAAGTGCAGGAGACATTGGCTGCCCAGGGAAAGAAAAGTCTTCTGTTCCTCCCTATCTAACAGTTTATCCTGACTTTGATTGACAAAGGAGGAAGTAATTACGTAACATTTATCTTTCCATTGCCAACAGGAAAGATGCATTGGAATTTTCTCCATTCACACTTCTGAGTTTCAGAACCCGGTGGGTTCACAGCAAACAACTGCCAGAAATTGACGGAACTTGGCGCAGGTATAGGAGAGAGGGAGAAAGTATTGTACCTGCTAATAAAACAGTGTGGTCTGCATCATTTAGATAACAGTTTTAGCCTTTTTGGTGCATAGATTACTGTTTGAACAAAGAAAAGAACTTTTCTGAAGCTCAAAAATTAAAGCTATTTGAAACACATTGGAGGGAAGAGATATTGTGACAGTTAGAAAGATATTGTTCATTATATTAATTCAATATGTGTCTGCATTCCTGTGTGGCCTGCCCTGAGTGATCCTGCTTTAGCAGGGGGGTTGGACTAGATGATCTCTAGAGGTCCCTTCCAACCCCTAACATTGTATGATTCTATGATTTAATTTGTTTACAGTGTGATATTAAGTCTTATTTTCAGTGACAGATGACTGCATACACAGTGGTAGATGCGTAACTGGACAGCACATGCTTCATTTCCATTTGTGCTGGGTATGTTCACTGCACTTCTGAAAGTAAGTCTAACTGCATTTCAAGCAATGGATCTCCTTGCAGGTTCCCAAATGTGTTACAAAGTAACAGCAAAAAACCCAGAGTCACTCTTGGTGGTGAAGAAATTAGTTGTGCAATGCATCCTCAACATGTGCATGAAGAAAACATACAGAAAAAACCCCAAAACAAACCCTGAAGTGAATACTGTAAAGTTTGTGTTCTAGGGGAAAATAGGAACTTTCATGAAGATGATTGAAAAAACCTCTCACCTAGTTCACTGGATTTCGGGAATCACTAATATTCCTTGAGACTTACACAGATAATCTGCACAAACTTTTATTTTCTTCTTGGCCAAATAACATAAATCAGAACAATATTTATGAACGTAACCAGATTTTAAAAGTTAGATTGACGTATTTTGTGAAAATGATGAATTACTCCATTGTGCTCTTGTTCATGGACTGCTCAGTAACAAATTAAAGTTTTTTTAGTGTATGGGGGCCATGAGAGGTAGGAACCATTAAATTTCGTTTTGTCTATCAGCCTTGTGAGAAGCAGTTTACAAGAAGTTTATACCTGCCATGTAGAATTAGGACTCAGTCAGTTACAACACTGGCTGAGGCTGGACTTCTTAATAAATCATAGCTTCATCTGTCAACTTTGTTCTTCATACTTTTACAATATTTTATATTCCTACCATTTTTAAACAAAGCAATTGAAATATAAATGTGTTTGCAACCATTTTAGTTTGGGGATATTGATTGACCCACATGAAATTTGAAATAGATTGTCTTGTGGCACCTTATCAAACTAGAGTGCTTTTTTCTGTGGCTACCACTTTATGTTCCATTACTCACAGATTTCATTTCAAACAAACAAAGCAAAACTCCCCATACCTCTGGTGAAATAAGAAAACCCATGGAAAATCCAGGTGAGTACAACTACTGTCAATGTGAGTTTTCAGAGGATCTGCAATAGAGGATCTGAAATACAAGAACAGTCATACACATGCAAAGAGAAATTAAAAATACTGACAGTGAATGTATAAGTAAATAATGAGATGTTTTCAGCTCATAAGTGAGGATTTTTAACCTCAAAAATAACACTATGACAGTTTTATTCTTACTGATTGTCCAATTATTTGGTTTCCAATGGAGGTTTTATTGTTGGAATGGTCTGTCCTCTGGCGAGTGAGACAAGTATGTTGGTGCTGTGGATGCAAAGTCCACGAAACATTTGAGGAAATTCTTCCAGAACAGAATGGTTATTTTTTCCTTATTAATAAATTGATGATGAACATGAACAAAGAGACACAGAGTATTTAAGTTAGCAGCTTGGGAATGTAAACAACAATGGTAGCTGTGAGAATTCTGAGAAAAATTAAGAAAGAATATGAGAAGTTCGATTCTTTGGTACTATCGTATATGCAGTATTGTGGTGATTAGCAATAGAACAATAATTGTAGCTGATAGAAGATGTGTCATTCAGTCAGTTTTGGGCTCTCTTGTACAGGAAAATTGCTGCAAAGCAGAAGCAAGGCCAGCAGAGTGTCTTCAGGATGAGAAGCAGACCAGAGAATGATGGCAATGAGAGAAACTGGGAACTGGATTTGTTCAGGTTTAAGAAGAGAGGCATAAGGAAGAGCTTTAACTGCTGTCTTCAGTTATCTGCTGGGCTGTTAAAAAGAAGATAGACTCGTCCTAGAAGTGAAAAGCAAAAGGACAAGAGGCAGCTCACATAAACTGCAGAAGGGAAAACTTAATTAGATACAGAAAAAAGTTTGACAGGTGGGGTAGGCTTGCCCAGAGAGATTATGAAATCTCCATTCTTGGAAATATTCAGAACTCAACTGCACAAAGCCTCCCACAACCTCATCTATCACCAAGTTCCTTCAATTTTAATTGAACTCAAATTATTTTTTCTTGCTTGAAGTTATAATATACTTCTTCTTAGAAAGCATATATATGGCTTTAGTCATAGCAAAGATTTTTCAGGTAGAAAAAACACATATAGAAACTGTTTAACATTTTGGATGAAAAGGAGGCCTGGTTAACCAGGCTTCAGTAAATCCTATTAGCTCTGTTTCAACTAAGAAAGGAACCGTGTACCAAGAGCTAACAATCAAATCAGTAAAACTGAAAATTTTCCCTGTGTTTAGGCTGACCCATCGGTTTTATCATGTTGGTTTCATCTCATGTCCTGCTGAGAGAGGAGTGAGAAAGCGAATAGGTGAATACAAGAAAGTTCTTCAGCCTAAGACAGAAACTCTTTGTATTCAAACTATTTTTAGCTAAAAATAGCAGTGCCAGTGATGAACAAGAGGAATTGGAATTACTCATTTAGAAGTACAATTTTTTGATATCTGGTGGGATAATTGGAGTGGCAGGAATGTTAGCGCCATATGCGAGGAAAAAAGGAAGGTTTCAGTGGATCAGGTGGAGGAATAGGAGGAATTAGGAAGAAACCAGAAGTGACTTCTATCCAGGATGCTGTACAGCACCATTTACAAGCAGTATGAGACAAAACAACAACAACAACAACAACAAAGTGTCCTTAGTATAGAAATAAATGGTCTAACAAAAGTTTTCAAAGACCAATGAAATCTTGCAAATGCTGCATATGTTCCAGTGTTCTGGACAGAGACAAGAGAGGGCTGAGACCTCCTAAGTCCCCTTTTTTTTTTATCATATTTTTTTCTGATTACTCTCTTATGATGGCACTCGGTTGAATTTTATGGAGTGTTACCCTTAACCAGGCATGACCCAGGAACCTTGGTACATGTAAAAAGCTATCTTCTGTGTTAATTGTTTGTTAAAGGAAATTCTTAGAGTAGAAGAATAGAAAATCTTCCACTATTTTTTTTCCCTTTAGCAATTTTATTTCTGTACCTGCGTCTCCTGATATTTCTTTAGGTACTGTCTCAAAGAAAAATATACATAATTCTATTATAGATAAAGTGTATTAAGTAATGTATGCTAAAATGACAAATGTGACTTTCAATTAGGATTTTAACAACTTAGATAAGATCTTAACATTTTATTTCTTTGCATAGACCAAAATGAGTCAATCTAGTTTATTGTCAAATGACATTTCTTAATTTTTATGCCAAATTCAGCTGCCAAATATTTCATAGAGAGATCTACATTTCCCTGATTTCTATTGTCCCATTTGACCTAAAGGTGGTTAGCATAAATGTGTTGTGCAGAGGTTAGGATTAAAATCAAGAGAGAAAGAAAACTAGAATATAAATATCAAATGCCTGGTTTAGTGTTTCACTTAAGCAGCTAATCTTCTGACTGCTTGCTCCTTTTGCAAAATGGTTAATTGTGAAATAAATATCTGAGCAGTATTAATTTTTAACTGTCTGTTAAATAATTTTAATGTGTTTATGTTTTTATTTTTATGTCCTGTACTTGAAAATTAACTTATGTTCATATTAAGCTGCAAATTTTTATGTTCAGTTTACACACAGTGCAGTTAATGAATTAAAAAAATGGAGGTCTTTAGATTCTAATTATGAAAGAAGTGAGTATACAAATAAAACTTATCTCTGTCACTTACGACGCTGATAATTTGGAGGGAAAACATTCACCTGGATGGCATTAGAAATAGGGAGAGGAGAAGGGATAGGGAATTCTGTCTTATTTTGATGCCTTGTCACTATCTAGGAGTTCAGTGGGGCAGATTTTCTTCTTTATATTTTTCTATCTTTTTTTCTCACATACTTCTGTAATGCTTGCATATCAATTTATCTTGCTGAATACCTATAGCTATAGAACTAAATTTTATTACTCCCCAAAACAGTGTGTGTTTTTGCACACACTTTTGTTACCCATCACTTCATCACAATAGAGCATATTTGTGCTTATTAGGGGTGTGCATGTGTTCTTAGCTGTGGCCGTTAGCAGTATGTCTGCTTCCAGAGGTGATTCTGCATTAATCATGAAGAGCAAGGAATGTGAACATATATCCATGTATATCCATGTTCCTGTAATTACTGCTGCAAAACAGTAGCTACGTTAAGCTGGTCCTCAAATTAAATAACGCTATATTCAAATAGGTCAGATTCTCTTTGCATCTTCTTGTGGTATGTCAGTACCATCTTTGTTATACAGTATAAGGCACCATGCCAGACAATGTGATTTAAATAGGGAGGTGTCTTAGCGGAGAGACAGAGTGAATAAGCTGCAGGAGAGTACTTGCCACTACCACGAACGACAAGTGTCTTCTCCATTTATTTAACCAGAAAGTTGGTAGAGAAAGACCACCTTTTTATTCCAAAATAAAGAATACTTAAAAAAAAAATAAAAAATTATTGGACTGATAGGACAGGAAATGCTACAGATTCATGAAAAACTTGCTGGATTCTCTCTAGTGGATTTAGCAATGGGTTCAGGAATAAGTGATCGTATATAGAACTCCTCCTATCCCAAAGGTTATGTACTTTTTTTGTGATAAGCAGTTTTGTTTGCAGACACTGTGACCACTGGACTGTAATGCAGAAACTGGATTTTCCTCTGAGTTGGCTAATCATTTTTGTGGGCACAGAGAATTTTGTGAGGCTTTGCTGAGAAAGCAAAATTTAAACAAAATTCACAGGTTGTATGCCTGGACAGAGATCACTGCAGAGCTCCAGCAGAAACCAGAAAGGGCATCTCTCAGTATACTTGATCTCTTGAACCCTTAAGTTAACTAGTGAGAAAATTAAGCATTGGAAGTAACTAAACAATGAGGCGAACTGGATTATAACCTGGGATTTGAATAGATTTATTTATCCTTGAGCTGCTTATTTGGTCTTAAAAACCTTGAACACTATGTTGGAAGTGTATTTCTGTAACACAAAAAAAATCTTCGTAAATTCAAATTTCAATCTTTATCTTATATAATCTGAGAGATCTTATACTGGCCAGCAGGAATGACTATCAGAGACCTTACAAATTCAGTTTTGAAATGAGCAATTCATATTTTAAAAAGGAGGAGCACAATTCTTGAAAGGTTGATTACGTGTCTTGGTTTTTTTTTTTCGTTTATATGGAAATACAACCCCATACAATGGATTGTTATTTAAAGTGTGTGTAAAATGATTAATGATTTTATTAATCAAGCTTTTCATAAATCTTTTCATCTCTTTTCATCAAAGATGAGCTACATTCCTGCCCAGTTAAATCTCCCTAAATGTTCAGTTAAAAAAAAAAAAGAAAAAAAAAAGTTGGATTTAAACATGTTTCTTGATGGATAAAGTTCTATTATTCATCTCCAAGTTTTAAATATGTACATGTGTATTAGGACTTGAAATATGTACCAATACTGTAAGAAAACCATGTGGATATGCATATTGGGAGAAGATGATACAGAAGGACATATTAAACAGGACAAAGTTCCTATTATGCCACTGTGGTACTTAAATTGATACAACTAACTGTTCTTACTTGTAACTCCTGCCACAAACTGAATTTTCTGCTAATACCTTTAGTTCCAGATCACTACAGACACTAGAAATTTGTCTGCCCATAAAGACTTGATTCTTGATGAATGTAATTAAAACATAAATATTTGTTATATCTCTTAATTCTCTTTTTGACTTTCATAGTTAAAATTGTTTCAGTTCCATACAATCTATATTTGGATTCTGTGAAAGTTCAAGAACATCTTTGAAGGGGTTGATCAGAAACTAGTTAATACAATCAAACAGACTATTTCTAATGTGCAGCATTTTTGGATCTGTTACTGACTGACACAACTGCACAATGTGCAGCTCATTGTCATTAGCATAAAATGCAACTCATTTCAATCAAAGTAATTTTAATTTGGTTTTTTTTTGGTACATAAAAAGTTTGATTTTATCTAAATAGAAATGTTTTTCCTTTGACTGCTGTGGTTTTTTTTAAAAGCTTAAATAGGAGAATACATTTCTTGTTGGGATGTTTGCTTTGAATTGGAAAAGTGTTTTAAAATTATAAACTGTTTTTAATGATATTAAATACTTTGTATTTGTATACTACATTTGTCGTATACTTTGTCAATGTATACTACATTTTTTAAACATTTTGAATAGCTTTAGTTTGTGTTTGAGAGTTTGCATATGTGTAAAATATGCAAATCACTAATCAATGGAAATATTTGTTATTGTTTGAAGCCTATTTAAAAATGCTGCTGAGAAAGAAAATGAGATTTTGACTACATTTCTCCAGTTCTTAGTTATCAGAAGTTTATGATACGTCCTGTGGTAACAACCCGAGTTCAGACTGAGGCGAGGCGGGGTGGGGGGACACTTCTGCCAGAAAGCTATGAAATGCATCTGTCTTCACTAATGGTTTAAGTATGTGGGGAAAAAGAACCAAAGAAGTTCAGATGAAGTGATGAAGAACTTTACATCCTTGTAGTATATTTAGGATAAGATGCCAGAAAGAGATAACCAAAATTATGATCACTTACCGCTTTTAAATATGGAGAAACACAAAGAAATGTGATTAGTAAAGCCATTTGTGGTTTAGAACCACCCTCTGAACCCTGAAGTAGTATATAACTGAAAAAACCTTGGGCATGGCAAAGGAAGAACACATCTAAGAGCACCCACCACTGTGGGTAAACTGAGGCTGAAGAGTAAAAGCCAGACTGTCAGCAGGACCTGGATGTCTTGAGCAGTCAGAGTGGACATCCTGTTCCTCTGAGTTGACAGAATTGAAATCTTATAAAAGAAATCAGTATCCACCCTCCATCCTGCTTAGTAAATTACTCTTGGATTTAATGTCACTCAGTGGTACAGTTCTGTTCTCCTGAATACCTCACCTTGGATTCCTCTGTGACGGTTTTTCAATATCTTCTTCTGACTTCAGACAGCAGAGCTGTTGTGGGTTTCTTAACAAAAAATTGAGTATTCATTAGTTATTTAAAGCATGGTTAAATTCTTCATCTATCTACACCTTTTCTGGTTTTGATCTTACAGCTTCATGATTTTTATGCTATATTAGGACTTTATGGTGATGACAATGCCTTACTTCCCCAAGATTAATTTTACTTCCTCTGTAAATACTGATGATTTTAATGTGAAATGTTTTGTAAACCTGCTTCTGAAAACATTTGATTCAGAAGTGTTGATGTAAGGAAAATGATACTCGTGGTTATATTGTTCAAGCTGTAGTTCTCATCATGACAACTCACCCCACACATTTTGTGTCATTGATGGAGTCTCTGGCCAGAGAATTGAATTGCAATCTGCTTTCTCATGATTATACTGGTTGCATAGATCCTGTTCACGCCTAGAAAATATCAAAGTGAGACAGTTTGTCAGTGTTTGCCTATGAATGGCAAGGCCATTTTCATAAATTGTGTCGTAACTTACATCACTTACAAAAAGCAGCTATACTTCACCAGAGAAAAGGGTGACTGGTAACGAGAGAGAAAAAAGCCTCTGGGTGAAACATTCGGTTTTTTTCTTCTTGCTACTTAGACATTATCATTTCTTTTCATAATGACAACCTAAGTACACTGGCACTTAGGCAGAACTCCTACTGATCCAGTAGATAAATAATCCTATGCAAAATGAAAAGGTGGCCTTTAGGGAAATAGGTACATTATAGAATCATAGAATCATAGAGTCATGGAATAATTTGGGTTAGAATGGGCTTTTGAAGATCATCTAGTCCATTCTCTCCCTTTACCTCTTGACCTGTCACAACAGGTCTTGCTAAAAATACTATGCTCCAGGCTGAAAACCCCCAAGTCTCTCAGCCTTTCCTTGTAGGAGAGATGTTCTAGCCCTCTAATCATGTTTTTTGTCCCTCCTCTGGACCTACTCCAAAAGGTTCACATCCTCATTGTGCTGAGAACTCCCAAGCTGCACACAGTACTCCAAGTGGGATCTCACCAGAAAGCAGCAGAATCACATCCCTCAACCTGGTGTCCACGCTTGTTTTGATGTGGTCCAGGATATGGTTGGCCGCCTGGGCTGAGGGGGCACGTTGGTACCTTATGTCTAAGCTTTTCATCCACTGGTATCACCAAGTCTTTATCTGCAGATGTTATGGAGGCACCCAAAAACAAACAGCAGTTGCTGTCCAAAAATGGGGGTTTATTGCAACCAAAGTTGCCCACCACTCCTTCTGATCAAATAAAAGTTTGAATGTCAGTTGGCAGTATAACTACTACACAACTAATACCTAAAGTCACTAAAGATGAACAAAAATAGGCATGCACTTGTTCATAAAGGAGAAACCTCCCCCACAAGAATACACAAGATACCATTCACCCAGAAGGTGGGGCAAGGCTTACTCAATCCATGGAGACTCACTCAATCTGCAGAGTCTCACTCAATCCATGGAAGTATCCGAAGACAACATGTCCAAGGGGAGGGTCCAACTGCCAGTCCCACTGCTCTGTGAAGATCAACTGATTCTTAGACGAGGATACCCTATATACCCTACTTCAGCACCTTATATGTCTGCATACAGGACACATACAGGTACATGTATTCTGTTCGCAGAGTATCTTTTCTATCACCCTGAATTTAGCAGTTCCCTTATTTTCAAAATAATCTTAACTACACTAGCTTCTCTTTTTCCTTTGTCAGCACTTCATAGTAGTTAGGACCTCTGACATACCACCATTCTCATCTAGACAGCCCATTCTCTACACTTTGCTCTCTAGAGGAGTATTGGGATGGTCTACTCATTCTGAGAGTATTCAATTCTTACAAATCTTAAGATTCTTCTTAAATCCTTCCCTAAATACCATTATAAATGTTCAACTTTTGCTCGTGTTTGCTCAAGACTATTTAGTAAATATTATGATACGGACAGTCTTGTAGTTTGCAGAATTTATAAACTTAATAGTGAGAGTTTCTACTGCAACTCATTTCTAATGGAATGCTAAGTTCTCATAGGCAACATAGTGATCTCAAAACACTTGTTTTTGCCCTAAATGGGAAAATCCATATTCTCATCTGCTTGAAAAGCAGAGTTGTTTCTCATGATGGCAAAATTAAGTGTGAAAGAATAAAACATAAAGCACATAATGAATTTTGTTTAAGGATAAAGAAAAAATAGGAATACATATGTGTTCTAAGATGTCTAATATGCTTGAATGTTGCTGTTATATTTTTTCTTTTTTGTAAATACCATGGAAGATTATGTACATTACAATTTTCTGTTTTTCTTAGAGTGTAGAAACTTTCTGAAACAAAGAGCTAGATTGACTATTCTTCTTGATCTTTTAAATCCGTAGTTCTATGCAGCCTCTAGGACCTGTCTCAGTGCTCTCCCTAGTGACAGAAATTTCGGTGCTGAAATTTGCTGGTCAGCAAAGCAGAGGTGTCAGTTACCCATTATTCACTGGCTGCAATGAGTAATCCAACTCGTGTGGACTTCTGTCTGGTTCTCAACTCAGTGTTGTGCTCATGTTGCAAAGCATATCCTATCATGTAGTTTCAATAAACTTTGCTTTTTGCTTTCTTTCTTGCCTTAGTACCTTTTCTTTTATTCAGTTTGAAGAACAATAAATGAAAAGAGGCCAGTGGAGTGCGCTGCATAGCTATTCTTTACCATAAAGCAGCTTCAGTTCTTAGGTATCACCTACATCAAATTACACGCACTTGGACGAAATGATGTCATTAATCCTTCCTTTCTTCTTGACTATGCAAGACATTAGTTAGAAGTATTACATTTGTTCATAGACTGATTAGTAGCTATTTGCAAGGGGCAATTCGTGACCACTATGCAGTTCTTTTAACTTTTAATTGTATATGTATAATTAAATCTCTAAAAGTCCTCTATAATTCACAGTAAGTGTTGTACTTTCTGCTCAGTTTAGCTGTATAAGTACTTTTTGACACAGAATAAAGGTTTATTTTTTGCACCTCCCCCTTGAATTTTTGTAAATATAACTTTATTTCTATTTCAAATATGTTTTATAAATCCTATTCTTTGAGTTTGGTTTCTCTTAAAGCTATAGACTGTTTTAATGTTAGGGATTATTTCTGTAGTAAACAGTTGTTTTCCTGTAGTTTCTTTGTGTTGAACCTAGCAACATGGTTCCTTTCATAAATTCTGACAGACATAAAGCATGATTCTCACCCTACCCTCCTCACCAAAAAAAAAGAAAACCCAAAACAAATTAACTTGGAAAAAGTTCTTTTTTTCCTGTATCAAATGATTTTGCTCATCTATTTTTTTTTTTTAATTATTTTTCATGGAATCAGAATTTTGAGATTTTGAAACATTCAAACTTTTCCAATACCTATAGAGCAGTGAAGTGTGTTCCTTGTATCATGAGGAATGACTCTAGAAATAGAAAGTGCTAGTATTAAGTGCCATCTGCCTCACTTTATGCTTCTTTTGAGAACTAAAGCTAATTGCTTATTAAAAATGCAACAAATATGCGGACCTTCTTTTTTTTGTCTGCCAACAGTAGATAGTTTGTTTTTCTTCTTCAAATCTGTATTAGAGAAAAACGGAAAGATCTGAAGCAGTTGAATCACTACTAGGTACTATCGTAAAGCAGCTATTATTAATAATGGATTTTTTTGAGATACCTACTTCAAATTAAGCAAAGCAAAGTTCTCTCACAGTAAAGGTGAAAAATCTAGTTATTTGGATTTTTTTTCTGCAACATAATTTAAGAGATATAAGAAGATACCCACTTATCCTTTCTTTTTTTCAGAAAAGACTTTTATTTTTTTTAATAGAATGGATAGAAATACTCAGTATGTGGCAAATGCAAATTCTATAGTAAATGTATTCTAAAAACTTTCTTTTGCATAAGCCTCTTCAGAGTTCTGTTTGATTTTGCACAGTCTTGTTAGCATAGTACTTGAACTCAATGACAAGCCAACCTTATGTCTGCCTGTAGCTATACAGGAATATTCTTGTGATCAGGAGCTCCTTCTTTTTTTTCCCCATTTCCTACCTAATTACCTACCTCATAAAAGGGACACATCTACTGTGTCAGTCTTTCCTGGGCCTCCTTGTGATTGTATCTTTCCACCTTAGGCATTCTAACTGTTTACTAAAGTTTTTAAAGAATTTATGTATTTTTATAATATGAACAAGATAATGAGATAATTACCGTGTCTAGGCTTTCAAAACATGATGTCAAGGGTGCATCACATGTTGAGAGGGCATTGTCTGATGAGACATGATAGAATAACAGATAATAAAATTGCAGCATTTGCTGAAGCATCGGCATGGGACTAGGTCAGAGAGAGGAGGAGGACCAGGAGTCTGCATGAGTATCTCCTGAAACAGTCTAACTCCTGACCTGCTCTGAGTTTTGCCTTGAAAAGTACCTAGTAAAAGGATTATGTGAAGAGGCATGCAGTGGTTGGGAGGGAGCAGTTGAGAAGGTTCAAGCTAATAATGTGTCTGAAACCTAGATCCCTAACATTAATAGCGAAGGTATATCTACACCAATGAACAAAGTTCAGTGTGGGCATCCCTGAGTTAGAAGGACTAAAATTAGTGAATTTACTCAATGAAGTGAAATTATGTGAGAATGTCTTATGAATTTTGGTTTGATATCAACAGCTCTATCTCCTGGACATAAGCTGGATCATTCAGAGCAGTAGAGAGTGATTGTTACATATTCCCTAGCATTTCAAGGTTTAGGCTTAGGCACAGAACACAAGTGTCTGTAAATCTGTGGCATAGACCTTAAACATCCTGTATGATTAATTTCACATAATGGCCTAAAAGATTCCAGAATGTCTAAAAATCAGTTATTGTGATGCTCGGGATGGTTGGATATCTAGTCATAGGTGCCTAACTACATGAAAAGCAATAGAATTTAATTGCCAAAATAGTATTGCAGATCTGGGTCTGAATTTAAGGTTTCTGTTTTAGAATGAACAGGGTGTTTGAACCTTAACAGCAAGAATGTCTAATTTTTTCTGCTTGTGAAGGTGTTTTTTTGTTTATACTGTCAAATCTGCACACTTCTAAGAGAGATATCTTTCAGCACAAAATTACATAAGTGAATCTGATTTTAAATTTAGATATTTACCTGGTGAATTTGTTAAGATTAGCTAAAAAACTGCAGTGTGGATTTTAGTTTGTTGAAGGGTAAAGATGCACAGCTTGTACCCTGTGTTGCGACTCTTAGGTTGACCTCATCTAGTGGACAACTCTATTACAAAGTTAAAATAAGGAAATGAAGAAGAATTTCTATTCAGTCCCAAACCAAAGTTCACAGACATGAAGGATGCTTTGAGCATAACAGTCAGGAAAAAAAGCTGACGTAAAAACGCTAACCTTACCCAGTAATGTTACAGTGGAAAGAAATGATGTCAGGTCCAAACTCTTTTACATACATACAGACATGCCTCAACATGCTGCAGCCTTGAAGACTGGAAGTGCCTGCAAAGTGCTTAATTCTGAGTCAAAGGGATTTCTGAGACTCCACAGTTCAGTACATAGTAAATGAGCCAGAAGCTCATTTAACAAGATTTCTTCTTATTGGGAAGCACAGCAATTTTTCACCTCACTTTTACCTCTTTTTTTTTTTTTCGTTTACTATGTCAAACAGCTGCAAATAGTATTCGCTCAGACCGTGATGTCAACTATTGCCGGGCAATACTATTTTTAATGGACCACAAGTTTGCTGCAAAACAGTAGTCCAAAGTTCCGAAGGAATACATTAACTGTACAATTTATGGTATAGGTGATTTACTCTCTCATATTAATTATATTTGTAGACCACTATGGGAAAAATGGAAGTCCACATCAGAAGATTTTTGGGATCAAAGAGTCTGGATAGGTTTATTAGACTTAAAACTCACCATAACAGCAAAGATATTTTCTACTTACTTGGAAAACTTTTTTATTATGTAGTTTGTTTTTTTTTACACTGGGAAGATGCAAAATGTATTTGTAACATCTTTGTACAGAAGTAAAATATTGAGAAGAGATACTCTAGGGATACTGCTTTAGTTAACAAGTGTGTTAATTGAACATCCTGCAAAAATATTATTTTTAAGTCACTTCAAGAAAAACTCGGTATGCTGTGAGTGTACTTTATTAAGAGAGTGTACAAGAAGTTTATCATACTCACAAACTCTTGAGTTTCCTTACATTACCATCTTTGGTTTTCCTTTATCAAATATAGTAACATTTAATCACAACGGAAGTTATATATATACATGAAATGCATATAAAATTATATATTGTTTACTTATTTATTTGTATAAGTATAAATAAAAACTTCTATATGTTTGGATATAAATGAGTTGTGGATTTACAGAGAAGTAAATCTGTCTTAGGTTTTGCTATTTTCAGTTATTGGATGTAAAGATGGAACAAAAAAATATAAACACTAAATTATGTATTTTTGTGCAACATAGAGAAATTGATATGTATCTCTAATGTTTAGCATTTGTTATGAAGTAAACAGTTATAACTACCTTATAAACTTTGTAGCTTTTCTTTGAAAAATCATTCAAATTCTAAAATAGAGATAATGACCTGGTATTGAATGTACACATCTACACAAGTTATAGATGAAACCACTAACTGGTATGTGCTATTTTCTTATATTTTCAGGTAAATAAAATCAAAGGAATAGCTCACATATTAAAATGAAGCCTGATATCCCTTTGGGTAAGGTAAAAAAGTATCCATGGGAATACAGAGAAAATCTCTGTGTATCATTAAGAGATATATTAATAGAATGAGAGGATATGGCCTTGAGTTGTATCAGGGGAGGTTTAGATTAGATATTAGGAAATATTTCTTCACTGAAAAGGTTATCAAGCATTGGAGCAGACTGCCCAGAGAAGTGGTTGAATCATCACCCCTGGAGGTATTTAAAAGATATGTAGATATGGCACTTAGGGATATCATTTAGTGGTGGACTTGACACTGTTAGATTTATGGTTGGA
>VWZK01001898.1:30229-43160 GCA_013396935.1 Baryphthengus martii | reverse complement strand
TTTTTTTTCCCCTGCCTTTCTCTTTACTCAAGTAGTAATTCTGGACATGGATAGTTTATTGCACAATTTGAAAGCAATGCAATATACTGGTATTGCACTTGCATTATTTTTCATTCTTTGAAAGCAGTTGAAAGTAAAGTTCAACCCATTTTACCAGGAAATTAATTCATATAGAGCCTAGACTTTCATCTTCTGTGTCATATTATTTTTCAATTGCTTTTACAGGTCTAATCCAAACAACATATGCATGATTCTAATAGCTAAATGAAGGAAATGGACGTATGGACAATTATGATGGAGAACTATATCTGTGTTTTGATTCCAGCTTTTCTAGCGTATTCCAACTATGTAAAAATATGGTGATTCTGGACTCTCTGGAATAAGATGTATTACCCTCTTTAGTTATTCTTTGGGCAATATGCAAAGGTTTTTTCTGCTTAGGAAACTGAGAAATAAACTCAGTAAACAGAAAACAAATATTTTTCTCTCCCTGTTCTAAGGACACTTAAAGTCCTGTATACCATTAATGATCTTGATTCTTTAAACAAAATATTTACTCTTTTCAGTATTTGTGTCTTCCTCTGCTTCATTTAGACTTAATTTAAGGCTAAAATTGTTGTTGTTTTGGATGTATATAGAAAATATCAATGCTTTTTGTATATGATACTAATCTTCTGATACATCTGGGTTTTTGTGATCTGTTTATGGAGAACTGAAAATAGTTGTGTGAATTTTGGTTTAAAAGATTGTTTTTACAAAGTGCATATCCATTTAAATCTATATTGTCATAAATAAAAGCTTATTTACAAAGGAGCTGTGACGCATCATTTTAGGTTCCAAAGACATCCAGATTACAAACTTTTTGAGAATTAAAAGTATTTGTCAACTTAACCAGTGGCTGCATATGTGGGTGCTATAGGTGATACATATATTTAGGTATAGTCTCTGTACGTTAACAAGAAGAAATCATTAGAATCCTCGATTTCAGTCAGTGCAAATAACTCAGAATTTCCATCCATTTCAATTTTTTCCACTGGTTCTCAGTTACTAATTTCTTTGAATTGAGGATGTTTTATTGTTTATATAAGATAAATTAAATTGACATATTCACATTTGAAGTTTTCAAATGACACACCATTGTATACATAAGTTTGCATACTGTCTAATACTGATTATCAGGGAAGTCATAGGTCAGTTATTGCCTCATTAAAAACTGTTATGGACTGAAGTGAAAATTATGATTAAGTGGGTATGCAAAGATTCATACAAGGATAAACAGTTCTGCTAAAAACATGAGTTACAGTCAAAGCCTGAAACATTAAGTGAAGAAATGTGATTTATATTCCATGTTTTGGGGGTGGTTAATACCCTTATTTTTCCCTCTGCTTCTCAAAGTTTCATAAAAATAGTGTTATGCTGCTTTCTCATGCAAATTATGCAAATAGTTCGTTTCACATCTAGCACATAGCTCCAAAAAAAATTGCTAGTTAGCAAAAATACGCGGAGGAGGGAAGAAACTAATCCTTTAGGAGAAAGCATTTTGTAATTCAACTTGCTTCTGTATCACCAACTTTTTCTACTTGGGCATCTCATTATCAGAATTTTATGGTTCTCCCAACATGTGATGTCACATCTGTGCTAGAATCTGATTCTTGACACTGAGATACACTTTTTTCTCACTAATTATAATTTAAATCCTTATATATTTTTATTACTTTTATTTTAATATTTTTTGAATTAAACAAAAATGCTACCATGCTACATTTGTAACATCTTCATAATAATATCTAGTGTTACAGAAAAATTGCAAGGGCTTTCAAAATTTTCTACTGCTTTCTCCTAGCACTTAGTTGAAATTTGAAGGAAGAAATTTCAGAAGACTTGGTCATACTTTCTGTGCATTGGCACAGGACTATGCGCAAACATGGTTGTGGAATGTCTATAGTGGAGAAGGGTTCTTTTGACACAAATATTGGGTTAAGTAGTTGTGGCTTTTTGGTTTTGTCTTTACTATGTGGGTGTTTTTTTCTCTCTTTTTTTCATATCATAGAGTTATTTGGGTTGAAAGGGACATTAAAGATCATCTAGTTCCAACCCCTCTGTCACGACAGGGGAACCTCTCACTAGACTAGGTTGCTCAAGACACTGTCCAACCTGACCTTAAACACTTTCAGGGAGGGGGCATCCATAACTTCCCTGGGCAACATGTTCCAGTGTGCCACCACCTTCACTGTACAGAATGTCTTCCTAATATCTAATCTAAATCTATCCTCATCCATCTTAAAGCCATTACCCGTCATCCTTTAACTACAGGCTTTTGTAAAAAGTCCCTCCCCAGCCTTCTTGTAGGCCCCTTTTAGATACCGGAAGGCTATTTTTTTTTCCCCTGTAAAAAGTGACCTTTATTTATTTATTTATTTGTTTGATTGTTTATTTATTTATTTATTTTGAACTTCAATTTCCTGTTAATTACAAATGTAAGGAAATTAATCACTGCTTCCTCAATTTGTCTTCTTGTATTTTTTGTTGTGTTTATGTGCAAATGTGGTACTGTGTGAAAATTTCAACACACAACATATTTCTGTGCATAATTTACCTGAAAGAGAAGTACTTTTCCCAGCTCATTGCTGATGAATGCATGTTCAGAGAAATCAAACAATTCATCCTAGAAGTCAGTGATTGATTCAAGAACAGAACTGATTAGCTTCCAGTTTTGTGGGTTTTTTTTGGTTGTAGCAGTTTGTTATAGACATTCTTTTAACATTCAAGTATAATGTATGAAATGAGACAGCAAGAAGAATGAGTAGATATTCCTAGATTGATGAGACCCAGTGACTAAATGGATTTTTGCTGTCTAAAATAAGATATAGTTCTACAGAAAAGTAGCTAGAATGTAGTATAGCATGGTGTCCTGGTTTGAGTTAGAACAGAATAATTCTGTTCAGTGATCTTACTTTTCGGCTCAGTTCCTTTAACTAACTGCACTTTCTGAAATTAGCAGCACTGAATACCTGGATGAGGTACCATAGGCTCACAGTACCCTTTTAGAACTGTAAATGGTTAAGGATGAAAAAGCTAAAATAAGAAAATAAAAGAAAGAATGATATAGAAACAGTAAGTGTGGAATGGCAGCATGACTCATCTGTTAATAAGACAGTAGACTCATATCTGAGACTAACATAATGAAAGTTTATTTCTAAGGGGAAAACATCAAATGTAGCCTTTACTTTTGGGTGATGTTAGACTGACAGATAAGTCTTAGTATGGTGAAAAGGAAATCAAAATTCAGAAGAACTTTACACACGAAGAGGAAAATTTTGCACCGAAAAAATCCAGATACATAAAAAAACCCCTATAAAGTATCTTGAACTTGGCAATTAATGAAATATTTTATTGTTATTCACAAATAAAAGATGGGCTTTCACTTCTGCTTGTTATTTCCTGATTAGGAACAGTTTACGCCTTCAGCTTCAATTGTTTCTAGTTTGGAGGGTGATGGGGTATTCTGTGTGCTTCATCAAAGCTAAGAACTGGGGAGAAAACATTATTGTGGATCATACTGAAGCTGTTGATGTGCAAAACAATAGAAGGATGCTAAGGCAATAGTATCTTAATTAAGGTTAAGTAGTAACTTAGTATATTAATTTGAAATAAGATGTTAATGGGAGAAATATTAGTTTTAAATGCATGGAATATTAGCTGTTAAAATTTGGATGAATATATATAAATTAAAGGTATGGTTGAAACAATTCTGATGTGCAAGAGGATATTTAAAGTCCTAGTTTATATGAGGAAAAAGGTCTGATGGATATTTTCTCAACAGAAGTACTTACTGGGAAGGTCATAAAATTTCTGGGCAGTTCTGTGAATGCAGGAAAACAGCTTGACTCTGAAGAAAAGGTAGATGATGAGAACAGGTACCTGAGAAAGAACTGAAGAGTACACTTTAGTCAGTATAGCTAAAGAGGAGAACTTTACAGAAACTAAATACGACATAAATTTTTCTGGGCTAGAGTGTGACAATGAAATATGCAGCTTTTTCTGATAATCAGATTTTAGGCAAAATTAATTCTGCTCCTGAAGTTCTGTAAAGGAAGTGTTGGTGCTACATAATGAGACAGGTAAAAAGAAAAGAACAATCTAAGAAACTGTCTCTGTGGGGAAGATAATAAATGGTACTGCAAAGGCTAGAGAGAATCATCCACGGATTGTTCTTGGGATCAATTCTACTTAATATTTTCATTTCATTAATGACCTTGGAACAAGTAATAAAAATGTGCTGATGACACATGATTGCTAAAGCATTGCCTGCGTGCCAGAATATCAATGTACGTAATGCATGGGATGATGCTAAGAGATTGAAAATTAAAATTGGAATGAAATGCAATAATACAAAGTAGATCATGAACTTAAGGATTAATTACAACAGGTATTGTGTATAAACCAGGCTAAGTTGAAAAACTGTAAGATCATGACCTTCATTTATAAGTTCATCACAGGATACTTGTGAGTAATGACTGTGATACCATGAAAATCAGACCAATAATTGTATTAAAGAAGCATATTTGTGTGACAGATAAGGAAATTTTAATATTGCTCTCTAAAGCTGTTGGTTTGTGCTCCATAAAGCTGAATTCACAAGGAAACAAATAGAGAGAACATATCCTGCAAGGTTAAGGGAAGTGAAGATTGTACAGTACAAAAGAAGGTCAAAAGAAGTGATAGTTTGAAACACGTAGGAAATTTCTTCAATGCCTATGAGAATAATCGTATTTCCATACATTAGTGTAGATAGAAATACTAGAAGGAAAGAAAAAAACCACTTGTTAGCATAGGCATATGAGTAAAATGTGAATTTAGGATTGATGTTAGAGGAAATTTTGACTCTTAGTAAGTACATGGAACAGTAACCCAGTGGAACATTTGGTTAAACAGCCATAAATGAGGATTAGATAGAAAGGATATTTTTTGTATCAGGGTACACAGTGTAATGAGTCAGGAAGAGTCTTTGGCCCTCTGCGTATTTCTACCGTTTCTATAAAAGAAATCCACACAATTATTTCAGAACTGAATTCTGTATCTTTTAAAATGAATGAGACTTATTACGCAACCTCAATTTTACACAGTGCTTATACTGGACATCAATACTCATGTTGACACAAATCATGCGAAATAAAAAAAGAGAGGAGCGAGACAAAATAGCAACAACACAGCAGTTCATAGATGTTGCAACTTGTAGGAAATTCTTTCCCAGGCTCCTCCCCAGCTTTTGCAGCTTGCCTTGTATTCTTACTCCTGCTGTTAAACCAGAGGTTTTAGCACAACAAAGTATATTTTTTTTCCTATGATCTATGGGTGCTTTTTGATTGTTTGTTGGTTTGTTGGTTTTTTTTTTGTCTGTGTTTTATGGGTTTAATGTGTTTTTTTGTTGTTGGTGGTGGTGGTTTGTTGTTGTGGTTTTCTTGGTTTTGTTTTTTCTTTGGTTGTTAAAAAACCCAAACATAAGAGTATGTCCAGAAAAGTATGTTCTGGAGCTACTTTCAACATCAAATCACTTTACTCCTTTATTGTTCACTTATTTTAAGTGAAGGGCTTCTGCATTGAGAACTTAGCAATGCAATAAACAAGGTGTTGGCTTAAGCACTAAAACCGGAGGCAAGTTTTCTAGAAATCTCTCCACTTTCTAAAATACAACCCATATGCTTACTGCTGCCCAGAGAAACATAGTCGCTTATCTATCAGATTGTTTGAGTCAGGTAGGAAAATGCATGACTCAGAATCATGATTAGACACACCCTGATGTCTAAACATCTGAACAACGAACTACAACTTACACATTTTGTGGTGGTTTTAAAATACACGTATCTTACATTTATTAACCACAGTATATTATGGAGCTACTTAATAATAACTAAAAAATGTCTCTAACTATTATACTGGAAAAAAAAAGGATTACGTTCTAATATCATTTTAACCAGAATTCAAAGTAGAATTCTCTAAGGCATAGTCACTTGACTATAAAATCCCAATGCTTTTGGATCCTGTCCTCCTTGTCCTATTCAGACAAAACTTCATCCTAAAGTTATTCACTTGCATCACTCTCTGTGTTTACAAGTGCTATAGACTACTCCATAAATGTAATAGCTTTGATTTTTGTTAGTGATGCCTTTTTAAAAAAAAGCCTTTTTTTTTTTCTTTCCATCATATGACATATTCCTCATCAGTGGAGTTATAGAATATATGAGAAATGGTTGTATAATAAAAGCAAAAATAAATTTCAATTTCAATGAAAAATTACGTGTTCCAACTATGAACATCACCAGACCAGTTTATGGATAGAAATAAAATTCATTCTCCCACCTCTAGGGTTTTCTCTTTTTCCACCTATTTGATTTAATCTCATGCAAAGCTCTGTGTACATTTGAATCAATCATTGTTAAGATTATTTTGTTAGTGCAAAATACACTTGTTTTAACTTTCATATTCTTACAGCTCTTGAGGTTTCTTTGCAATGTGATTAGAAAAAAAAGTCAATGATACCCAACAGTTTCCCATTTTTATTTTACTGTCCCTAAATATGCACAATATATTAAAATCTACCATTATAATGCAATTACAAAATGAAGATACACTTTCCTTTATAAAAATGAGATAAATAGTTGAAAGTAACTTTTTTTAAAAAGTAAAGTTGTATATTCACTATTATTAGAAATTTATTAGCTTACATAAATGCATATAGAGTTATATTCCTAAATTCAGATATTTTATTACCTTACCTTAAATGAATTCAGCTTAGTAGTATTCACCAATGTTTTCCCCTTTCAAAGTGGAAATTTAACTCACTGTTATCTTCCTTCTTAAACTACTACTTAACAGTGGGAGAAAAAAACCCCAAACAAATCAAAGAACAAAACCTTTCAGATTTTAATTACTTCTAAGAAACATTGTAGTGGGGAAGGGGAGTTAAATTCAAGAAGAGAAACAAGTACTTTCCTATGTGACAATCCTGGTCCAGATATGCATCTAAGTATTGTCATATTCAATAGAATTGTTTGCATAATGGAAACCCTCTCTTACAGAAAAGCTTTGTCTAGTTGGTTGGTTTTGCTCTGGTAAAAAAGGAAAGGCAAGGAAAGGCAAAGGATGGCGAGGGAAGGCAAGGCAAGGGAAGGCAAGGCAAGGCAAGGTTCCAAATGTTCCCATTAGTTCTTATTTTGACCTTCTTATATAAATGATCAATTTCACAAGGCAAATTGGAATATTCCTGGAGACATCACTTTAGAGATGCAAATCAACACACTGATTTACATCTAAGAATGAACTGGAGAAACAGGTGAAGAATTTTTAAGATGTCTAAACCGGCTTGACTGGAATTGCGAAGGGTTCTTTTGGATGTCATGAGTTAAACTCATTATAATGGCAAGTTCAGTCTTAAGTAATATTGAAAATCCTAATAGACAGGATTTCTATCTTTTGATATTAAACAGTTGATCAGTTAGTGCCAGATCCTGATTATGGCATTGCGCTAAACTTGACCTTCTGGCTGAATGTGTTAAAATAAGTGGAAATATTCTGTTATGGTATTACTGAAAGCAAAGAAAAATAGTAGAAGAATGCAGTCTGAAGTTTGGATTGGCACAATGATGTGGAAAAAGATGCTCAAAGTGTTACAGCTCTGCAAACTGCCCAGAACATAATTCATAATGTTGTGGTATTTGCCTGGCTTAACAGTTAAACACATACTTAGGATGTTATTTAAATAAAATCACTGAGTGTTGTCTTCCTTTTTGCCAAATACAGGCCAAAAAGCCAGTAGTAGCATGATATCCAGGTTTGACTTGGAACTGTGTGAAGTTTTGACTTTTTGAGTTTGTATAGGTTCCAAAAGTCAACATCCAATATGATGGATTATTCCTGATATTGCACACAATCATAAAGAAAAAAATATAGAAAAAAAGTGGTCTTGAACACCCTTGCAAGCAAATTACAGACCAGTACATGGTTTTCTCTAACACAGAGATATTACATAGTCTGAGCTGGAATAGTTACTTAGAATTAAAAATAATCATACTAGTGATAGTAAGGAGATCAGAAGGGGGCAGTGTGTTCATACAGGGGGTCAGATAGGTGGAAGGATTCAGGCAAGTTCTGTTAACTCACAAGAGCAGGAGTATAGAAAAGAAATTGGACTATTGAAACTGAATTGCCAAGCCAATTTAGATGGACTATCAGTGGCTTTTAGACAAATATTTTCCATATGGAAATGAGAGGAAACAATCAGAAAGGTAAAATATTAAGTGCAAATTAAGCTTTACAGTTCATCACATGAGAAGAGAAACATTCTTTCAGTAGGATCTAAATATCTGATGATATTCCAGTTTGAGAAACAGGATGATATCATGATGGAAATGGACTTAAGTTGCACATGGGGAGTTTTAGATTAGGTATTAGGAAAAAAATCTATACTGAAAGAGTAGTGAGGCATTGGAACAGACTGCTCAGGGAGGTGTTGGAGTCACCATCCCTGGAGATGTTAAAAAAAATGTTTTAGTGTATGCCTCAAATATTAAGCACAGTTCTTTGAAAACAATTGAATAGAAAAATATGGGGTAAAGTTGCTGTGCTAACATACCTTTCGTAAGATTCTCACATAGGTGAGACATATGACAATTTCCCCAACTGATGGAGACTCTTAAGTGGTGCTTTCATCATTAAACAGCAAAGCATTGATTGTAAGACAGGGAACACAGGAAATAAGGTTGATTGTGATTTTTATATTTTAATTTTTTTCCAATTGCTAAGCTTGTACTGGGTACGTATAATAGCCTGAAATGCAGCTTGAATGTGTGCCATACCATATGCAAGCATGGTATGATGACTAAATGCATGTTACATATTACCTAGTATTTCTATCCCTGTGCTCCATGGATCTATTAAACACAGGCATCTGTGGTTGCTGTCACAGTTTATCGCTCTTTTTGGTAAGGCCTTGTTGCTGGTCATTAGTAGTAAGAGCTCTTAGATCTTGCTCAGTGTAATCTTTCCATCTTTCCTGGTTGGCCACAAAGCTGAACCTTATAAAAACAGCCTTCTGAGATTTTTTTTTAAGCAGTTTGTCTTCCATCACCTAGCTGCATATTTTAACATTTAAATAATTTTTTATTTTTATTTTTTTTATTAAAAAATATTTATGATACAGTGTTAGCATTGTATTTGGCTGAATGCCCAATGGAAAGCACTTCATCCAGTGTGCATTTTATTCCCTTCCTGTCTGTTGTATCTGAGGAGTAAGATGATATAACGGTTGGAGTTTTATAGGCCATAACGAGGAAAGAGATGCCACAATTATGCTTGTTTTGTATTGTCACTCTTTTTAAAGACTGGCCATTATATTACCTTAGTCTGTTTCTTTGGATTTTTTTCAAAGCTATTAACCAACAGGATAATTTGATAGCATCTTTGTCTTAGTGTATCTCCATCTGTTTTTAATAATTTAGAGGGAATATTGCCAGTCCCTTCTGCTTTGTTTTTCCTGAGTGTTCTTGTTGCTCATTCATTTTTCTTTTGTAAAATTGAATTCTTTCACAAGTGAGCCGGATGTCTGAAAAATTGTCTATTTATTAGTCACTTCTAACATGATCCCATTTAAAGAAACACATCAGGTGTCTATATTTCCAAGTGGCAGTTTTCAGATTTCTTAGGCAAAATACAGATATATAACTGAAAGTACCTAAGGAGTTGAAACAATAGCCAAAGCCTAGAACTAGAGACTGTTATGGTAGAGGAATGTCAGTAGCTTCCTGGAGATTCCCATATTTCTATCACCTCTGGAAATTAGGATGCCTAAGCATCCTGACTAGGCAATTAACTTTTGCTACTTTGCAGTAAAAGTTCTTTGAGCTCTACAGCCAATGTCACACAGTCCACAAGATGCCTGTTACCTTCTGCTTTATCTTCTCTGATCCGTTGAAAATCTGCAAATGCCCATTTATCTTGGAGAACTTGAAATAAAATTTAATTTGAAATGAAAACATTTCCTCTTCTTGTCATTCTGTGGATAAGAGGGAGACAAACTGTACATGGGCCATTATCCTTCCATTTAAAAAAAAATCCTCAAAATATAATACTAGTGACACTGCTGAAATGAGTGATGGAATATGTGAACAAGGGGAAAAAAAAGAATGTTTCCTACTAGTAGATATGTTTTTCAAAATTAGAATATAACTTCTGTTGATTAAACTCTGATATGAAAATTGAGACTAATGCATGGACTGAACAAGGCCAAAGACAAAAGTGAATCAGTAAACGCTACCACTTTAAAAGATGATTATCTTTTCTTGTTTCCTAAGGTCAGAATTCCAGTTTACAGCACCAACACACATCTGGCTAACTTCTTAGCATAAAATTCCAAGGTAGCTAGTATTTATTACATTTCTTGTCATTTCAAGGATTTACTTGAAAGGAGGACTCTGAGAACATTTCTCCATCCTGGTTTGGGTTATGTGTGCCGTGATCAAGTTCTGACTACATATTGGGATGAGACTTGGGTGCTTTGGATGTTCTCTCTCTCTCCCTATACATTGTTTTCTATTGGGAGGCAATTCAGGTGTGTAGATACACCAGGTACCGCTGCATGATGCACCACCTCCCAGACCTGGAGTGAATTTTCAACAAACTGTGGAGTATAGCTGCCACAAAATTTTTCAAATAGCCATTATCTCCCACAAAAAATTGTATGTTCCATATAGATTACTGTATTTTTTGCGCTCATTTTTTTAAATAGATGATTACTTATATTAGTAAAATAACCAAGAAACATATACTTTGTGAAACATACTTTCTAAGCGCATATTGAGATTTTTTGAAAAAAAAGTTAGTAATTTCCTGCAATGAAATAACATATCCTCACCTTTTTTACCTATGAAAGTTTCATTCCTAAAATTTATTTTGTGATATTAAGAAACAAAAATTCTGTACTGTTTTCTCTTCACGTAAAGGATCAGTGAAATTTTGTGTGAAGTTTTTTTGAATGTTCTACTTTCCGACATACAAAGTCTTTTAACGGAAAGTATTAGTTATGTAAAAGGTTGATTTTAACATAAAGGTATAAATATTTTATGTACTAAAGTAATATCTACCTAGAAGAATGCTGTTCATAAGCAAAATAACTCAAACTTAAAGCGCATGTATTTGGAGGTTATGTTTTCATTTCAGGTACTTATGGCTAGAAAGTGTAATACTGACATGGCGTGCAAAGAAGTCACTTTAGAACATACTGAAGAACTGGGAATGATTTAAAAAATAATATGACTAATGACTTAATTTTTAATTTATTTGTAAATATTTCATTAGGCATTGAAAAGGCTTATTCAAAATGTTAAATTAATGTAACATGTATATTTATTGTAAAAAACCCATGCTTTATAGATTCACCAAGCATGTTCAGATTTTAAATATACATGGTTGCTCACTGGCAAATTTTACCTAATACTCACCAAAAAAAACCCACCATCACCACCACCAAAAAAAACCAAACCACAATTACAGAAGGAAATTAGACTTGATATACATTTTTTGTTTGTATAGATCGGCTGACAATGCATAAGATTAAACAACTTATTTCCTTAGAAAACTATCATGTGATCTTTCTAGAAGAGAGATAATACACATAGTATTAAATTTAGGGTGATTCTGATATTATTAATGAAGTTCTGGAATAAATTTAATGAGAAGGAAAAAGAAGGGGCATAAATGATTAGTTTCCTTTTAAAATTAGCTGATTGATTTAAGCATTGTCACGGCAAAAACTTTATTCTATCACACAGAATGATATTTCGTCTCCTTAGATTTCATTTGTGAAGAACTGGACAACAGTGGGAGCTGCATCAGTTGTCTATACATACGCCTGTCACTTGATCAGCTGTTTTAACCACACTATATGCTTTTAATTATTTATATACACTTTTATCTTCCACTGCTACAACGTAAAAAAATTGCAGATGTAAGAGCTTTTGTTACAAATAGCAGAGCTTCACACTGCTAGATAACCAGTTTTTCTTTCTCCCCACCTTCAGAATGTCAAAAAAAAGCTGAAGTGTAAATGAAACTTTCAGCTCAGTTGTGCTAGTTCTGTGATTTATAAACTCATTTAACAAGTATGATTTAACTGTATCTGCTGAAAGATCCCCACCCTAGCCCAAAGATATTTCTGTCAGCTTAAAACTCTGGCAGTATATAAACTACATGGATATAGTCACAACTTGTTGTCCCAGACCTTATTAATCCTCAAGCTATTTGAATTTAAAAGCTGCTTTTGACATGGAATCCACTGTAAATCTGCACTCCCTGAATTTCCACTGACACTTCAGGGTGACATTTTGATTTTTCATTTTAAGGAAGTCTCTCTGTTCTTGCTTAATCTCATTACCTGTTATGCAGGCATTATTTTTGCCTCATACTAAATACGTACCTTACTACAAATTATTGTGTCATTGTTCTGCCAAAGCCATCATCCATAAGGGATTTTCCTAGTGAACTAATACCAAAATATAGACAAGATTATAATAATTTTAGACCTGGCGTCTTGAAAGCCTCAGGGGTCTTTTGTATTAAGCCTCTTTGTTTTGCAAAACTACCAGCATGAAGTTATGAATGACATTAACAATTTGTATCCCTTGAAAAATTTTTAAAAAACACTTTATTATTTTCATAGTAAACTTGTTGCATTACAGCAGATACTGGCTTCTTTCTTTCTTACCGCACATTTGTTTTGTTTGCATTTACTGACGTTATATTCCAGGAGAAAAATAAGACAATTCAAAATCACTTAAAAAATAAGATTGATCTTGCCTCAGAAACAATAGAAACTACCATGCTTCAGAAATAGCACTTTAAGCAACCTTCTTTTTTTTTTTTTTTTTCCTCCCCAGAA
>VWZK01001898.1:0-30195 GCA_013396935.1 Baryphthengus martii | reverse complement strand
CATGTAACTTTAAACACATCATTAATCCCAGTTTCTCTATCAAGCCTATTTTGTATTTAATACTATTGAAAAGAGTTCTGCTGTACTGGGATCATAGAGTGATAATACATATTTCCTTCAATGAAAACAAATACTTGTTTTTGTAATTGAAATTCACAGGAGACCTGACGGTGCTTTATTTTTTTCATATTTCTTGACCTATAGTTGCCATAGAGTGTCAAATATGATGATGTAACACAGGTTTTTATTTAATTAATAATATAACGGTGTAGCAACATGATTGTTTATTCCATAAGACAAAATCAGACACTAAAAAAAAATTCGAAAGATAGTTAAAGCTATTTAGGAAGAATAAATTGGAAAAAAAAAAAAAAAAAAAAAGTTTAAAATGGGACAACAGATGCATCAGAGACCAGGTACAGAAAATGATGACATTATTCTTTTCTGATGCATAAAATGATATGATAGTTTGAGATGCCAATTTGAAGATACCAGGTAGGAAGTTCAAGTACAGTTCTGAGGTTAGAACTGTGTCATGCAATTCAGGGAAGGATTTGGTAGGCATCAGGGTTCTTAGAAGATTTCTTCTACTTTGTCAGTTTCTCTTTCTTCAAGTATTTGCCAGGTAGGGCATAGGTTTCAGTCATATGAAGACTTCAATTTGAGCTCAGTTTATGAGGTCCCTAACATGAGAAACAATAGCATGAATTATGAAGTCATACCAGCCAATTTATTTTCAAACAATACCCACTCCTATGTATCTATTGCATTTGTTTTATTCCAACTATCACTCAAAACTGGTAAATGACATTACATCTGCTCTCACAATAGAGACAAATGGATTACCACATGGGAATGTGTGCAGCTATCTAATAGGGACAATGTGATTACTAGTAATATAATGATTCATGTTCTACATCTTTCAGCGGCTGCTTTGAGGAAAGCAAAATCAAAATACACCATGGCTGTTCGTAAGTGAAGCATAGAGAATAAAGAGGTAAATTTTTCAGTGTTAAATTTTATAAGAACTCACTAAATTGTGAGAAGACTAAATTAGTTATAGCTCTTATTCAGAAGATGTGCAAGAGTGACAGCAAAGGAAAAACAAAAAGAGAGATCATTAATTTCAAAGACAACAACCACTGCAGTTCTCTTCTAAAGAAGGAAGAAGCTAAATAAATATAGACTGCCTTTGTTTGCCAGAAGAAATAATCACTTTTCCTCCAGCTATACAAATACTGTGCACTGACTGAGCCAGCAAGAACATCTCAGCAATATTTCCTTTACACTCGCAAAGAGATTCTGAGTGTTGAAGAGGTTACAGTGTCCATTAGGCTGAAAAGTACAGATCCAGTCCCTGGCCCCAGTGCACTGTGCAGAAGTGCATGTGCAGCTGATTAATAAGCTCAGTATTTCAGGGATAAGGACTTTTTGAATTCAGACACACAGGTATTGGGCTTGATTTTTGTGGTATTCTCAGCCACTGGCCAGAATCTTCCTTTGTCGTATTCTACCAGAAGTAAATGAAACTTTGTAATGATTTTAAAATCTTCTATAATGTTTTGATATTTAGTATTTAGAGATTTTAAAGTGTTTTTGCTTCTACTTCATATAAAGAATAGATGCTAAAGTGATTAAAAGCTTATTCTATTTTATGTTTATATTTGATCATTCTATGATTAAATATGCTTATGTTTTATCTCCAAGAAAATTAATTGAGATAGTTTAGAGCTATATATTATGAATCTGAATATTTCTATGTCTAGCTTTGATGAAAAGTCTATCTAGCTTTTCTGTCACATATCAAAAGCGGCTTGCTATTAAAATTTCAAACTTCAGTGTAGCTAATCCTTCTTCAGAAGTCGTTCAAGATTAACAAATAAATAAGCCTGATTTAAAATTATCTGAGACTATGTCATTAACTTTCTGGACCTGAAACATGGTGACAGTTTTTTAAACATGATCTTTTAAAAAATATTACTCTTATCAATAAAATTACATTTTTTTAAAAGATAATTACTTGGCAACAACATTAAAATTTGAAATTCCCTGAAAGATATTTTTGAAATAAAACCCCAATCATACTTTACATTGTGAATAATTGCAGAACCACAGAATGGTAGGGACTGGAAGGGACCTCTGGGAATCACCTAGTTAAATGCCCTTGTTAAAGCAGGTTTGTCTAGATCAGGTTGCACACGAGCATGTCCAGAGAGGTTTTGAAAGCCTCAAGAGAAGGAAACTCTGAAGCATATACAACACAACTGATCAGCTGTTGGTGAAAGGAAGCATGTTTTAGTTTCTGGAAAGTAAGTCTGGGGATGCCAAGGCTTGGAGCAATATCTTGGCTGTTCTGAAGGTAATGACAAATTTCTTTCTGGATTCAGTAGTTTGTTACTTTACCTTATGCTGAAATCTTCTTGTGGTTTGTTGGACCTTTACACTGTAATCAGCTTTCCTGTCCACGGGGCAGACAGACCTATATATTTTTTTGTAGGGAGACATTTGATTTTCAATTGAAAATCATCATGCAAATGTTCAGTTTAATTGCAAACAAACAAAAAAAAAAATACCTACTGAATAGACTGTCATTGACTTCACAGAGAATTTTCTCAGTAAATCCAAGTCATAATTCCTAGAAAACTGCCGCAACCCTGGAGAACGTGGAGATGCAAAACACTGCGAGAGCACAGCAGATGTACCCTTTAAATTTGCTGTGGGTGCGTGTATCTCAGCAAGCACGCTGAAGGATGAATGTGTCACTGACTCAGGAGTGAAAAGCACCATCCCACACCATTAGTATTCTACAGGGATGTGTGGCATGCAATCTCTGGAGATACATGCTGTGTGAAATATCTGACACAGAGGTGGAGAAAAGGACATGAAAGTCATGCAATCTGAATTTCTGTGTGATAGACAGTTCATTTTGTTTGTTGGTCTGTTGTTTGAATATTATGTCTCATTAAGATAAGAGGTATCCAAGACAGTGGTAGCATCTTGGGGGAGGGACATGGGATGTCTCCTGCTCTTAGAAGCTGCTGAGTATGTTGGAAGGACAGCTCCTAACTTTCAAGGTGGGACCGGCAAGTGAGGAGATGCCAGAGCCTCAGGCAGGAGCAAATCTGCAGCATCATGTTTCCAAAAGGATGGAGAACAAAACCTGGGAAACACAGGGTGTATAAGAGTTTTTTGCAAATTAGTAAGCCATTGAGTTAACTGAAAGTAAGCTTGGTTGAAAGGATATTCTTCAAAAGGATACAATTGAGAAAGATTGGTTTTTGGTCCTTTTTTTATTTCTTTTCCTTTTTGTTTAGGAAGTTAGAATTTTCTCTTCTGAAGAAAGTAATTCTTCCAGTTTACATCCTAATAAAAATCGTGGTTTGTTGTTTTATTTTTGTGGGTTGGTTTTGGTTTTTTTTTGTTAGTCTTTCTACCCTGGGGTCTTCAAGAATAAGGAAAAGAATGAGCAGATCACTTTGACTCTTGCTAGTTCTGAGTCCCACCATATTCTGCATTGTTCAGGATGATTGTCCACTTTTCCTGTGAATTACGTTTCTTTATCTGTAGTATTTTAAACAGAGCTGTCCAATGAGTTTTGAATTTTAAGCTCAAGTTACTATTTTTTGATGAATGTGAAATATTGAATATGAAAAACCCTGAAGAATTTTTCAGTTCCTTAATAGTTGAAAAAGCAGATTTGAAAAGTTGGCATGTGCTAAAAAAAAAAATGTTGCAGTTTTATTTTTTTTTACCTGATTGATTTTCATAATAATGCCTCAGTCACATTCTAAACTTATTCTGCTCTTCTTATCCACAGTAAATACTATTCAGCATAAATAAAGGGGGATGAAATATGGCCTCTGGTGACTATTTATAGGACCTGTTTGCTTTAACTGTTACGAATATTCTGAGCTTCCTGTTACAATTATGTAGTTCTTAAAGTCAGAACACTGGGATTATATAAGTTTATAACCTTTAAGATGGCATGTGATTAATTTCTTCTATTTTCTTCTTTCCCTAGGTATTCAGTATCTTTTCTTTCTTTTCTTTATCTTTTTTTTTTTTTTTTTTTTAATATGTTCAATTAAAACAATTAAATTTCATCCCTTGAGATATTCAAGGTGAGGCTCGACAAGGCTCTGAGCAACCTGATCTAGTTGAGAATGTCCCTGCTCACTGCAGGGGGATTGGACTAGATGATCTTTAGAGGTCCCTTCCAACTCTAATCATTCTATAATTCTATGATTCTATGAATTAATCAGTTTTCCATAAATGCAAATTTGGAGATGTCTACACACGTTTTTCTTAGGAACTCAAGTTACCTAAAACTTGAAACTCTGGATTAGACCAATTTCCTTGTCTAGTTTGGAGATATACATTTCAGTCCAAAACACTAGACCTTTCAAGAGATCAGCTTCATGGGTTTCTATTCTGCCAAGCTCATGTCTGAGCCATAACTGTAAGTTTAAATTGTAGTTTAATTCCTTTCTACATTTCACTTCCTGAGATGCATAGAGCTTCTGCCATGATTAAATTGAAGTGAAAGACTGAGGTGAGCTTCAGTTTAGCTGTTCTTAGTTAAGATAAATGTTCAAATGAGGAGTATGAATTTATTTTTTTCAATATGCAAGAGAAATGTTCAGAGTGGTCCAGCCTTACTGCACTACAGACAATGGAAGAACCATTAGTGAAATATACAGTCCCCATTTCTGTTAGAACATGAAATATTCAGACACATTGTCATCACATAATTTTCTCATTTAGGAAGTTAATTTTGTTACCCTTGCTCTGCTTCTTGAGAAAAGTTTCCAGTCTCTATTAAGTCATTTATGACTTTCTTTTAGTAAGCTATTTCTTAAGTATTTCTTCAAAGATTAAGCTTATTTCACATAGGAAAACTGACTACATCATCTTGTGCTGATCAACAGGATATCATGATTTTAGGAGTGAAAGGTCACAGACACTTGAACAGCTTTCTCTTGGCAGTATGAAATCGTATTATCCTGACAATACAGCACTTTGTATTACTGCTGCCTGGCAAGATGGTAACAAGTGACCAAAGCTCTACAGTAAAGTTGATGTAAGATTTTCCCTTTGAATATTTGAGGAGATAGGCAATTTTCTAAAGCACCATTTTAATATTTATTTTTACTATTGGGAAATATATTAGCAGTTTGGTAGGCAATTTAGCTGGTATGTTCTCTGTGGAAGCAAATATTTATTGTAGTTGCTGTGTATCCAATAACTAGAATTTGTGACAGCACCAATTTGTTTGTATTTTTTACTGCTTCTAAGTCTGTTTATTCTTGTTAGATTTCTTTAAGTCAGTAACAAATGCCCTGCCATTTTAAGACTTTTCCTGCAGTGAAGTAAACATGGATAAAGCATGACATACAATGAAATTAGAAAGTGTATTTGTGCTTTTTTTTTACTGTTTCGGTAAGAATTTGAGTAAACTTGAGTTACAGAATGTATCTGCATACCCATTGAGTATTCACCTCAGCATGACCCAGACACTGCTATTTTCAGTTGTAGGATAATGTTCCTATCTACTCTCTAAAAAAACTTTCAGTTTCAGTACAGCCTGGTCAAGCACAATACAAAATATTTTCAGAATTTTAAGTCAAATTCCACAAGCTTACTAGAAAGAGAGGGGATGACATTCTTCTTATGGTTTTAGACATACTCTTACCCATCTTTGTATCAATGATATGGTGGTGGCACTTAGGCATAATTGCTCTGCAAATGATGAGAAAGAGACTTTTGGAAATCTTAAAACCATGGAGAAATGTTTGGTGGAGGGAAGTGAAGGTGAAGTTGGAATTGGTATCTTAAACACTGTGAAATGAGGAGGCTGCAGGCCTTTTTTTTTTTTTTTTTTTTTTTTAAAATTTTTGGACAAATAATGAAAACATGCCTTTTGTGAGTAGATACATATGTGGAGTTTTTTTTTTTTTTTTAAATTTTTTCTTGGCAAAACATGTCACATAATAGTGATGTACTGTCAGTCTCTTAAGATGTGCTTGGATATATTTAAATACTGAAAATGGACATTTTTAGACTTGCAAGCATTGCAACAGGGAATCATTCTAAAATAAAAAAGAATTAACATTTAGAAATAATTTTGAGGATCAAATAATCGAACAATTATTCTATACTCTAGACTAACTGAGAGGACCAAGATCAAGATAGGCAGCAACAAGCCTGGGTGGCAAGAAGAAGACTTGTGTGCTCAGGACTCCACAAACGTAACACTGTAGCACCCTTTGTTTCTAGGAGATGAATACGGAGAATATTAGCATAGAGAAAATGTCTTCCTCTAAATAGACAGTGCATGGCCTTTAGTGTACTGTGGAGTTATGCACCCTGTGCATACAATTCATATGATGGAGAAGAGCATGGGATGCAAGGTCACTACTGCTGGTGGATGTGCATTTTGATGTGGTCTCTGCTGCTTTTGCAAATGTGGGTGTTGTGTAGCACATTAGCTTTAAAAACCTGCAAGCCAGACCTATCCATTAGACATATCACAGAAGCTGAATGCATGGCTATGAATAGAAAAGACTGTCAATGAAGAGCTGCCAACGCTTGGTGGCCAGGGACCATAGGTGAGGGTGGAGTGAGGAAGTCCTGTAATAAGCATGTGAGACTTCTGATGCCTATCCTGAAAAATATAAAAAGAACTTTACTTTGAGTCCAGGGACACGTCTACACAAAAATAGAGTCACATATAAGTCACATATGGGTCTGGACATAAGAAAAGCAGGCAGCTGTCCTAAAAGATGAGGAACACTATGGAATTACAAAATGACTACAGACTTCATATCTACTTTACCTGTTGTTGAGCCCTGGAAAAAGAATATTTGGACGTGGTCACTAGTGTTTCTGCCTCAGGAAGAAGTGGAGTGAGTATGGCAAAAATTGCTGCTGCTGTAAGGACAAAGAGGGTAAGTGTTGCTGGCATCTCCTTACAGGAAGTACTGTAGCAAACCTACTTGCCATCTCTGCTTTCTGACAGTGACTGAGTCACACTATTTTTCCAGGGCTCTGCCTCAGCTCTATGATTGTTATATAGTGACAGTCAATTAAGATATATTTTACAGATATTTGAGTCTTACATACTGTACCCACTTATCACAGCAAAACACGATACAAAGGAAAAACAAGGCTACGTAGCTATGAGTGACTAGTGAAAAACAACACAGATGAGAAACTGAACAGCCTGACCAGGAACTACATTTCATGGAGAGCAGATGTTTTCACATCTCTGGGAATAGCTGACCTAGCCCTAGGGCACCCACTCTCTCAGTGAGCCAGCCCCTGTGCAAAAGCTCTGTGGTGCATTGGCAGGGCTCTACATGGACAGAGCAACCACGTAGCTGCTTGCTCACGTACACACAGCCGTAGTCATAGCCACCTGCTGAGTAGTCATAACACCAGTCTTTCCTGCCAAGGATTTTGGATTTGCTAGTAAAATGACTACTGTCATTCACACCATTGCAGTGTTCAGTGGGTGATGTTTAGCTTATTCTGTTTTGCTCTTCACAATGAATAATTCTTCTACCCTTTTCGAAAATGCTCTGAGAATTATTTTTAAATCAGTTTTAGCTTTTTTTCTTGTCTAAGTAAATAAAAAGGTAAACAGAGGAAACAAACTATGTTAGTCTGAGTGAAATGAAAATTAGCTCAGATGTTGGAAAGGGGAGCTGTCTCTTCTCTTGTGGTGGAAAGTCTAGTCTGCTGTTTAAGAAGGTTGGGGCTTCACACTTTGCATACATGTAGAAACTGTCATGTTTGGGATAATTTCTAAATATGCCTTCATTAAAACTTTCCCGAATGGGGATTAAGGGAATGTAATTTGTCAGTGAACCAGAAATCAGTGTAGGGGTTGTGGTTCAAGATGATAAGGCCTTGGAGGAAATTCCCTCCTACTGTTAGGAAAACTGGAAAGCGGAAACCTGAAGTATGACTGCTTTAGCTGATAAGAGAAAAATAAAACTATCTTAAATGAGGGAAAGCTTTTTTTCACTCTCTCTATTAGATTTATCAAGAGGAAAATATTGATACAATTTATCATTAAGCTGAAAGTTAAGTATACTCAAAACTTTCATTTATTTTTTTTTTTTTTTTGTTCATGCCAGCTGTATTAATTGACTTTTTAGATTATAAAGTATGACGTGACTAAATTGGTAAGTGGTGTAAGCTGAGGTAGCATGAGTAAGTTTTCAGTTTGCTTGTCATTCCTTTTAGGCTTCTACTTAAAATGACTGGAAATTGCTCAACTGATGTTAATATGACCCTTATTCTGAAATAGAATTATTAAACACTTTTGCTTTATCAGCTGTGCTGTAGTTTTCAGTGTTTGGAAGATGTGGTGAGTTTTAATCAAAATAAGTTACAGTATTTCTTTCAATTTCTGTAGTCAAATTATCCAATTTTCACTTATTTCATACTTGTGCAATGCTTGCTGAAGGAGTGAGGTAAAGATTATCTTTGACTGTAAAGCTGATGTTATGACGTGTATATGCTAGCATAAATTATGTGAAGGACAGTAGAAGCTGAGGCTCCAGTTTGCTGTTATGAAAACTCCTGACTGCTTTTGTATTTGTGTGATAATTTTATAAACATGTGCTTTAAAAACATAAATTTTGATTGATGCATTAAAATTGTCACTTGGTACACTGCTGCATCATGAAATACCTTTTCATTTGTGTATTCATCATAGGCTGGGAGTCTGGGACAGCAGTAGTCATTTGCACTTGTTCACTCATCTAAGTGAATTGCCTTGGGCAGTGTGTTTGCTCAGCCTTGGAGATGAAATTTCTTCCTTTTCTCTGAAACTTGAGAGAGGAGATGGAGAGTGAAGTGCCAAGTTAAGACAGAGATCTTGCCATAGATGACAAAGAATCGCTGGCAATAGGGGTAGATGTGCTGAGAGGAGAAAGCGGAGACAAAGATACTGAGAAGGACAATATGCTTTAATAGCAGAATTAATCAAAAGCAGAAAAAACAAACCATGCACATCTTCCCTGCGTGAAAACAGGAAGATCTGGTGAGCTCTCAGTGACAAGATGGCTAGGACACAAAGCAGATTCAACTATATTTGATTTTCATACTTAATTTGTCTGCTTTGTATTTCATATAAACAGCACTAATGCCTTCAGTTCTGTTTCTTAGGCACACAGCTTCAAAAGAATTTAACTGTAAACCAAAAGACTCACACCTTCAGTGGTATTTTTAAAAGACTATATTTAAGCTTTGGGTGGAGACAGGTGGAGAATATGACTGGAGAGACAGTACTGAATGGAAACAAGTGCCTCAAGCATGGGTATGAGCTTTCAAGACAAAATTTAGGTGAAGAGTTTTAATCTCAGGTATGTGCCTTTGGCTGTGTTTCAGGTACGAGGAGAGAATGCTGCTATATCTCTGTTCAGAGCTGGTATATTGACACAGCCCAAGCCCCTGGCAAATGCTTATTCAGTGACCAAGGTTAGATCGGATTGCAATAGAGTGCTACACTTTGGTACCTGTAATCAATCAGCATTCATGGCACTCCTAAGCAATTAGGAAACAACGTTGGTAGTGTGGCCGGGTGTTTTGATTCAATCTGCTCGTTTAGAAATAAAGTACAAGAGGACTAGTTGAATTATCACAGAAAGCCTGAAAGAAGAATGATTTCCTCACAGCTCTTCTAGGCAACCCTCAACACACTATTTTTTTTCTCAGAGCCGTACTTGTTCTCTCATAGTGCTTGGAGCTTCTGTGACTTTTGTGCCACTGACTTTGACATTTGCAAGTGTTTCTCTCTTTCATGCACACTGAAGCAATACTTAGTGAAGTCTCTCTGCTGACAGTTCCTAAGTGGCCTTATACAGGTCTTTTTGGCTTGGATGATGACTACTGCTTTTACTTTGGTTTAGGAATCTGTTTTTCAGAATGACATTTTCCTGTTACAAGTGATTCACTCAGAGCATTTCTTTGTCCACCAGCTTAAAAGCATTTTGACTAATACATACTAGCCTTTCTGAGACATCCTACAAAATAAAGTTGAAAAATTTCCCTAAATACTGCATTAAAAAAATAATAAAAAGAAAAGAATATCTCATAGTGTTTTGGCTTAAGAACATTTTTTATTTAGTAAAGGGTTTTTGTAAGGTCATATTCTACCTTGATATGTGTTCCTCCTCATATGTGTAATAAAAGTCAAAATGTAAACTTTCTCATTCACAGAAGCTGCATGGTCTTTCAAGTGAATGTAATTCAGGACATGATGCTAACTACTATGAAGGTAGTATTCTAAATATATCGAAACTTAAACAAACAAACAAAAAAGAAAGTGGTAGATAAAAATACTAAATATATAGATTCTTATATTTTGTGGAAAAATACAATCTGAAAAGGATTTTTCCCGTGCAGTCTGAAAGACAAAATATCATTAGCTTTTGATTAAGGATGATCTGCCATATATACAGGTTGTTGCCACAAGGGCAGTTGTGCTCTCTCACTTTCCCTTTCTTTCCTTTGCTCTAGGTCTGGAAACTGTGGCTGCTCTGTAAGTGACTTCAATTAGCTGAGCACAGGCCAAACCAGTTCACCACCGACAACAAAAAAAAATTATAAAAATTAAGAATGTTTCCATTGGATCAACTTGGAAAAGTAGATAAACTAGAGGACACCCTGCCACCACTGACAATGGAGTCAAAACCCTTCAATTATGGGACTGAGCTAGAGTCCTTCTCAGTGAGAGACAGGTACTCTCAACTAGCACAAATTCAGAAAACTGCCTGACATTTTAGGCACCAGTTTTTCACCTATGCAACATTCTTTCTTGAGATTCCTGTCTGTGCTTCTTTTATTACTATTGAACAGTGAATTTAAGGTTCTGAAAAATATTTGTGTTACAGTACAAGTTTGTAAATACAAAATTTGCTACTATTCATAAAAAAAGTGTACTTTATACTAGTATACTTGCTTTACTCATATTTGCCTTTCAAAAAGATAAAACTGAAGTAATACAGAAGTTTTTCAAAGTTTTGGGATTTTTTTCTGTCTGTTTGGGGCTTTTCATGTTTTGGGCTTACAAGGTAGCATTGCAATACTTCAGACAGTATCTGTCAGGGCAATCTAGGAAACTAAAATGAAAATAAGATTGTTAAATAAAAATGTGGGCATGTATTAACATTGTCCTCTAATTTGGGGGAAATGCTCAAACGTATATAATATTTTTTCCATTTTGTTCTGTTTGCTTATATAATTCTGTCCCTACATGTGCTGCAGTGTCTCACATTCAGGTCAGATGGACAAGGCTAGCGTGGTATTGTAAACATACTGTGCAAACACTGCAACAGTAGGCAAAGGAATCCATTTTATCCAGGGCAAATCTAGATTACCTAATAGGAAAGGCAATGTGTGCTGAGGTTGATGAGATAGGTTTCATAGTATTCTATAGCTTGTCGAAACTGTAATAAATGGGAAACTCAAAACTGGAAAAGAGGAGAATTGGGTCTTTGCCCCTGATATCTGTATAACCGATAGTGGGCACTGCCCCTCCTGACCCCTTTGGCTCAGCATCCAGCTACAGTTTTGAGCATTTGATTATGACTGTGAAAAATGACCTGAAATTGTTCTCCAAAGGGTTTGCATTGTAGGCTTATAAAGTACCATCACCACCCATGTAGCGATCTGTTTGTAAAGTAGATGTATTTGCGCTACTATTATATTCTCTGATTTCCCTGCAGAAACACAAATAGTAATAAGTGTACTGTTTTTATAAAAGTCAGTTTCTGTACAAACATATATAGGCCTGATTCCAGTCCCATTTACTCTTGTGATATCAAACACTGCTCATTTTAAGTGCTGGCATTCTCAAGAGCCAGAAGAAGCAGCTTTGTACAGATTAAACAGTAGCAGAAAGGATGGAGATGTGGGATGTGTAGAGAAAGGAGTAATTTCCATTCAGCAAGCCTCCCACTTGCTCCTCAAAATCTCTCTATATTGGGCTCAGGGAGTGCAGTGGAAAGAGTACAGAAGATAGATTTTCTATTTGCTTCAGCAGAAATGCGTGACTCAGTTAATGCCTATTGACACTGATTCCCTCAGTGAAAAGCATTACCAGACACTTCAATATGTGCAGTTTTTAAGACACTTGGAGGAGGAGCATGGGAATGAGTTGATAAAAAGTTGGGTCAGTTCCATTTCCACTAGTGAAACCACCATACTGATGTATATCAGCTGAAGGCCTACTAACAAGACATTCACAGGAACATTTTGTCTAATTTAGAAAAGAACAGCTTACTTTTTTTTTTTTTTTGGTAGTATTTTTAAACAACTATTTAAGATCTTACAGAAGGGATAGCACTGTTCGGTTCTGCATGTTTTGGATCAGACTGTGCAAATAAATTTTGTTATCGAACTTAATTTCTTTATAACAGTCCTATAAAAGGAGGCATAGTAAGTGTTAGAAAAAAAAAGGATGGAGGATCAATTTGGGGAAGATCAAGCTTATTTGCTTATTTTAGTTGAGCATGTATAAAATGCCGAAATCTTTTTGCCCTCCAGGTGTTCTAGTGTTTTCTATAGTAATTATTACTTCATTCTAACAACATTCTAGCTATGAATATAGTTAAACAGATGGGACCATGCCTCACAGAATCATCTAGCATAGGGAAAAATCATGAAGGGAATAACAAAATGCATGTTAAGAACACTGGAATTTTAGCTTTCTCTAAAAACTATGAGCAAGCCAGCTGATAAAACCTCAGCATATTTTGCTGTATTCATGTTCTAACTTATTGTACATAAAACCTTTTGAGGCATTGGATAGCTTCTAAGGGTTAAATACCCACTTTTTTTCTTATTTTTTTAAAATTGATTTATAATCAAAGTCTTTTTTTTTGCTTCCAGTTAAGAATGTCAGTCATTTGACTACAATGTATCATTCATTGTTTTCAGTGGACCTTAATGCGAGGTCATATTGACCTTGTGTAAATTTTGCTTTAAGGGCTAACAGCTACTAACAATAGACCGCTAGTGCATTTGTTTCTGCATGTCTTGTTGGCATCATATGAAAAGCATTTTGAAAGTTTAAGTAAAACCCATCAGTTTCAGCAGAAATAATGACCCCATTTGCCATGGAAACTAAAGGCCTTTATGAAAATGCACTGAGCTGTTTTCCATACTAAGGTGAAATCATTCTAAAAATAGGACTGGTGTTAACTGGCCAAGTTGCAGAGATTTTACCTTCTGAGACTTTTCAAGCAAAATATAAACACTTCAGAATATTTTTGAGAAAGTCAACAATCAAAATCCTTTTTTTTCCCCTGATTTTTCTTTTCTTCAAAGATAGAAGAAAAAAATTAAAACAACCCTTGATTTTATATAACAGCAGATGGTCAGTACAAGTAAACAGCTGAAATTTAAAATGCCGTTTAAAACAAGTTTGTAAAAAACTTCTAATAAATTTGTCACTACAGGACACCCTTTCCTTTCCTTGCTTTTTTCCTTCCCCTTCCCCTTCGGCTTCCGCTTCCCCTTCCCCTCCAGAATTGGTGTAATAGTCATGATAGACTATAGGAAGTACAGAGGACTTCATAAACCAGTAAGAAGTGGAAAGATCCATATTAAAATAAAAGCAGAAGGAGATAGTAGGTAAAAAAAGAAGTAGAGAAAAGATAATGAAAGACAAAATTAAAAGTTATCACAGTAAAATAATTAATGTAGTAAAATAAAACAAATCAATCAAACAGCAAGGAAAATGGCTAAATTGTGGCTTTGCTGTTTGATTTGCACGTAGAGCAGCATGCCCCAATGGTGTCCCAAGGATTACAGTGAGGAGCAATGTACATCTTGAATATGTCTGACTCCTGGTTCCAGTCCTCGGCTTTACAAGCAAATAGTTTTTGGGAAAAAAAACCCAAACCTTCCCTGTCAGCTGCATACCTGGCACAACTGGTATAGCCGGTTTGGTCTTTGCCTCAAGAAAAAATGGTTGTGGAAAAATTCTGAGCTCTCGTCCCAAAAAATGCTGCCTTAGATATCTAAAATTTTGGTATCATGAAGACCTTCACATCTGTTCATGTTTTTCCAGCTAGTATCATGGACCAAGTTTCTACTACTGAATTCCCTAACAAACATAATTGTCTATCCCTTGGCATGCAGAAAGACACTCAAATAGCGTCATGGTTTAACTCCAACCGGCAACTAAGTGCCATGCAGCCTCTCGCTCACTTCCTGCTCTCCACAGTTAGATGGGAAGGAATCTTAAAAAAAAACAAACAGTAAACCTCATGGGTTAAGACAAGAACAGTTTAGTAGTTGAAATAAAATAAATAAATAAAAGTAATAGTAACAGAAAGAAAGATAACAAAGACAATTCCCCAGCAATGATCCTCCCTTTCCAGCCAACTCCTCTCAGCTTATGTCCTGGGTATGGAATCATAGAATCACAGAATGGTTTAGGTTGGAAGGACCTCTGAAGGTCATCTAGTCCAACTCCCCTGCAGTGAGCAGGGACATCCTCAACTAGATCAGGTTGCTCAGAGCTTTGTTGAGCCTCACCTTGAATATCTCCAGGGATGGGGCCTCAACTACCTCCCTGGGCAACATGTTCCAGTGTTTCACTACCCTCATGGTAAAGAACTTTTTCTAATATCTAAATCTGCGCTTCTCTAATTTAAAACCATTGTCCATCATCCTGTCACTCCAGGCCTTCGTGAACAGTCCCTCTCCAGCCTTCCTGTAGGCCCCCTTCAGGTACTGGAAGGTTGCTATTAGGTCACCCTGGAGCCTTCTCCAGGCTGAATCACTGCAGCTCCCTCAGCCTGTCTTTGTAGGAGAGGTGTTCCAACCCCCAGATCATTTTTGTGGCCCTCCTCTGGACTCATTCTATCAGGTCCATGTCCTTCTTGTACTGAGGGCTCCAAAGCTGGACACAGTACTCCAGGTGAGGTCTGACCAGAGCAGAGTAGAGGGGCAGAATCACCTCTCTTGATCTTCTTCTTGATCACCTTCTTTTGATGCAGCCCAGGGTGCGATTGGCCTTCTGGGCTGCAAGCACACACTGTCTGCTTGTGTCCAGCTTCTTGTCCACCAGCACGCCCAAGTCCTTTTCTGCAGGGCTGCTTCCTATCACCTCATCCCCCAGCCTGTATTGATGATGTGGATTGCTCTGGCCCAGGTGCACAACCCTGCACTTGGTGTTGTTGAACCTCATGAGGTCCACCTGGGCCCACCTCTCCAGCTTGTCCAGGTCCTTCTGGATGACATTCCAACCCTCTGGAGTGATGTCCTGTGGTATGGGACATAGAACCATAGAATGCCAGGTTGGAAGGTACCCTCAAGGATCATCTCCACCAACGCTGTAAGTGAAAAAAAAAAAATTCTTAAGTAAGATGACCGAGGACCCTGTAGAGTTGAGTCTTAAAACTGCCTAGTGTAGGGAAGTCCACCACTTCCCTTGGGAGACTATTTTAGTGTTTAATTGTTCTCATCATAAAGAATTTTCTTCTGAACTCTAACTGGAATCACTCCTGGAGCAACTTGTAACCATTCTCCCTTATTTTCTCCATGTGACTCCTTGTAAAAAGGGAGTCTCCTCCCTCTTGGTAGCCACCCCTCAAGTACTGGTACATGGTAATAAGATCTCCCTAAGCCTTCTCTTCTCAAGGCTGAACAAGCCCAGATGTCTCAGCCTATCTTCATATGACAGGTCTTCCAGTCCCTCCATCATCCTTGTGGCCCTTCTCTGGACCATCTCCAGCCTGTCCACATCTTTTTCATATAGCAGAGATCAAAACTGAATGCAGTACTCAAGGTGTGGCCTGACCAGCGGTGAGTAGAGCGGTGCAGTGACTTCATTGTCTCTGCTGGTGATGTCCCATTGATGCAAACCAGCATTCTGCTGGCCTTCCTTGCCACTGCAGCGCACATCCTTCTGGCTAGTTTGGGTCAGCTGTCCTGGTCATGCTCCCTCCCAGTTTCTTGTGCACCTCCTCATTGGGAGAGCACGGGAAACTGAAAAATCCCTGACTTATGATAAGCGCTACTTAGCAACACCTAAAACATCAGTGTTTTATCTGCATTATTCTATACTAAATATAAAGCACAGCACAATATCAGCTACTAGGAAGAAAATTAATTCTATTCCTGCCGAAACCAGGGCAAGCTGAGCTGCTACGTGACTCAACGTTAGTGAGATTCTCAAAGTAAGTTTTGCCATGTAACAGGGGTTTTGTACTTCATCAATAGCAATACTTCAGCACACTTGCCTGGCATGTGGTTGGATTGTTTCAGATGTTTCTTCTGCCTGATTTATTGCTGGCACTTAAACCCAGGTCCATCCAATGTCCTGTAACATCATGAGACATAATGGCAAGAGAGTTTCTTCATCTCTTGGGTTGATGCTGACAACAGATGTAAAGTAGAAACTAGTTTTGAGGATGGCAAGTATTATTGTACAACAACTGTTTTATCATTCCTATGTAGTGCATGCTTTAGAAACTTGGGAGAATAGTAATTCTCACAAATATGTAAATATTATGTATTAGGATGTATTTCAAAATCTTTTAGTTGGAAATATATATTTGGACAGATATAGTCATCCAGTATAGTTGTGGTGTAATTAACTGTGGTACTCAACCACAGTCAAGGTCATAAAGAGCACTGAGTTTGTACCTGACAGTCAAATTGCTACAAAACCACCGTACATAGGTGTTATGAGGAACTAAAGGTACATTTGAACAGGATAAGAAAAAGGAAGCCAGTTTAGATTACAGCGTGGACAGGAGAAAGAAATTTTCTCCTCTGAGCTAGGAGAACACCCGCTTCTGACAGGACTTGTTAGCTGTCAGTTCACCAGCTGAATGAAGATAAACTTGGAAGTTACCAGGAAGCTGTGGTGGCAGTGAGGACACTACACATGCCTAATATTCTTTCATTGGGACATGCATGCAGCTGAGACGTGTGGATGAGACTAGAAGACAGATAACCTGGCAAAACAATCCAGTACCAATTATACAGAGCAGGATTGGTCTTCTGTCTTGTTTGTTGCATCACACCTTTCTTTGAAGTAAGTTGGGGGTTGTTTTGATTCTCTCCCTCAGTGTATGTGAGTTCAAAAGGTTTTTAAAAGGATCAAATTAGTGATACTGTTTTTCAGTTATGAGCCAGTGAGTGGGGTTTAAAGTAGTCTTATGAAAAGTTCTGAAAAAGAGTTCTCCCCAGGAGCGATAAACTAGCAGTATGAGTACATAACTGAGAGCTACCAACCTGCTGACACTGATAAAATCCGACAGAATCTTTGCAGAAAAAATTAAGTGCATACTGGGCTTGATAGAGCATTTGACACAGCACTTCCTTAGAGTGTAGGATATTTAGGTCTAAATATTTAAATAGAAGAACAATAAGAGAAGACACAAAGAAAGATCCACCAGAGGAAATGTATTCACTTGGCCTGTTTAGGGCAGCTGGAAACTCTCTATCCTTCACTCTCTTTCCCCAGAAAAGTTTATTTCAAATCCTTTTTTTCATGCCACACTGAACAAAAATATCAGCAAAGGTTTCTTGATCTAGTCATGAGGCACAGACCTCACCTTCTTCTCAGGGTTTCCTACAAGAAAGTGAAGTGGTTCACTGTGATATTATTCCAGTCTATACTTCATACCTTACTTTGCACTGTATAAGAAACTAAATTAATGAGAAAGGATTTTATTAGGCCACAGGGCATCTCAAAGTTGAGTATTGCCTGCAAAGTCTTGCAATGTTTCAGTATCTCTAGAGATTTTGATCTTAGTGACACTACGGAAGATATTAATTCTATGTGCAAGAGAGGACAAAATTGTGGTATTGGTTTAAAAATTTACCTCTGTAGTCATGACAAAAAAAAAAAAAAAAAAAAAAAAAAATTGGTTAAAATACACTTACTCTCAGTTTAAGCTGTGCATTTTAGCAGTTCAAATTTAAAATCTGCAGAAACTACCAAATAGGAAGGATAGAATTTACCCTAAAGACCACCTAGAGGATAAAAAGAGATGAAATGTTAGTTAAAATATTTTCATTGTTAAAGAGGTATTATAGGGCTTTTTCTCTGGAAAACTTAAAATTTTCAGAATGAGTTTAAAACTGAGTATGAATACTTTTCCTCTTTATCTTCTTTTGGATTTCTATGTTAGCAACAGTACCTACCTTTAGAGATGTGTTATTCCATGGAAGACATAGTTAAGAGTATATTTTACAGGAGCAGAAGTTGAAGCTGGCCCAGAATCACTGAATGATATTAATGTTATTTCAATAGATCAGTAATTTAATTTTTTACATTCATTTAATGTATCTATTCAAATGGGATTTGGATATAATTATCTTCTAGTCCCTGAATTCACACCTCTGGGGCCACAAATCAATGCTTGGTGAGGATGACAACAATTATTCTAATCAAAGGGATGTAATACACACTAAGTCGGTTGTTTTAATTTCTTAGAGGGCTAAAGTCTTCACAGAACTACACTGAGTTTTGGCACAGTTTGAGAATTGGCAGGCTTTGCTCTAAAGAGATACACTCTGAAATGAACATTGCTGGAGACATATAGTCTCACTCCACTGGAAATCTGAAGTGTGGTTCCACAAACAATTAGTACAGTTGTTCATTGTGATTGTCTGTGCCACACTAGCCTCTCTTAAGACCGTAAACCTGCTTTGATCAGCAGTATTTTGAGCTCAACTGACTCCTTAGAAAAACAAGTAGCATAAAGCCAGCACCAAACTACAATGAGGACAGTCAACCTCTGTTCTGCTGTAGCATTCTGATTTCTGTTATTGCACTAGAATACTTTCTTAATTCCAACTTGACAGTGAAGTGTGTACAAATATTTGGCTTTTAAACATAAAGTATTTAGAAACAAATATATTTTGTAAAAAAAAAAATCCCTTCAATAATGCTTAACCTTTTAGCAATTTTTGTTTTATCTATGACAGTGAAATTAAAAAATATAGGACTTACAGTAAATCAAGAAAATTCAGTACAAAAGTAATCAAGGGATATATAATATTTCATTTATTTTTCTGTACCACCAGAAGCTAAACTAAACCCTCATATGTTTCTGTGTCAATAAAATCACTAGATGTTTTCATAAAAGGAAATATTTATGAGGAACAGAAATGTTTAATTTGAATATATTACCTATTCCTTCTTGTTGAGTTTAGCCCTGAGATGTGCTTGCCTTATATGATACCTTTTTAATCCTGCAAAAATTGTAGTCTAGAAGACAGATATACAAAATGAGGAGGAAAATGGAATTCTGAGAGACATACAGTAATTCAGATTAGGAAACTTTCTTTCCTTTCTTGCCATTTTAATGTCACTTTTTTCTTTAGAAGATTTCACTGAGCTTTGATATAAGAGAACAGGTTCAGATAAGAGCTTAGAATTAGATCAAGGAAGTGACTGAGGTACATATTTGGTTTGAGACTTCATAAGAGGAAGATATTTGCCCTTTTTTACATAAAGAATACATACATGTGTATATGCAACAAGAAGTAATTCCAGTCTCTGTCTGCTCTTTGATGCTTGAACTAGTCAAGTAGATCTGGACAAAGCCTAGTAGTTAACTATCTTGAAGTTTTATGAGAACACGTCTTAAAGTTTTACTGGATTTTTAAAAGGATTGAATTTAGGGTTATCTTAAAGCATGAATACATTTATTTGCCCTTAATGTGGGGTTTAACATAGCTGATATCCTGTTCCAGGGAATAGTTTGGTAATTCCTGTGCCCAGTACCATTTCATTCTCTTTTAATTTAATCTGATATTCAGTTGGCTAAAACCTCTATTGTTTAGGAACTCTTCTGGTAAAAGGGATAGCTCGTCAATGTGTCTAATTATTTTTTAGGATTGTTCATGTGTAAAAAATGCCCAGGAGGCTTTCTTTCAGGTATTATGATTGCTATATACTGTATGTTTTGTACGATTCTTTTTTCTCTGACAGATGCTGTTTTGTTTAACTAAATCTTACGTGTCTCCTCCTTTATGAGATAAATTTTAAGCATAATCTCTGAGTATCTTTATGATCTAGACCTGAGAGCACCTAATGAGAGAAGTGCTTAGTGTCAGTCCAGATCCTTGCTGAAATCCTGGTCAAAGACTGCTCATTGGTTGCAAGGTGGGGATAGCTTTGAGGATGGCCACCTGCGAAACATTAAAATGCATACATAGTCAAAAAAAACCAAACAAAAAACCCCCACTCATTGCTACTATTATGCCTCTAGATTCAAGCAGAAACAAGCCACAAAATCATAGATTCTGTTTGTGTTGTGTTTGTACTAGTCACTGCAAAGGTTACCCGGCTGTGGCCCTCAGTTGTCAAATCTCTGGCTCCTATTCAAATTTTGTCTTCTCTAGCTAATTCATCTACATTATAGATAGTGGAAAGTGTTATCAATGCTAGAGCAAAAAAGATTGCTAATGGCTAGATAGACTATTAGATAACTCTAAATATGTTTTGATTAATGCTATTGAGACATCTTCTAATACTAAGGAGTGCCTTTTAAAGCAGTCTGCGTGGAAAAATCTTGGACAAAAAAGCAATCTCATCAGAGAATATGTAAGACTTTTTTTTAATGTACATTATACTCTGAATAAAATGACACTGTGGAAAAATACATGTGAAGTACTATACTGACTTAGTCACAACGGAACTGGTGCCATAGGGTAATTACCCAGCAAATCAAAGAATATTTTGTATTTGCTATATTGTTATCACAATGTGGTTAAAATTGAATGTATATGCATTGTTGAAGGTGTCACTGTATGACTCTGAATTCTTGTGCATAGTGTGCCTTTCATAATCTTTCCAAGAAATTTCAAATTGGTTCTTTCAGCATGCTTGCTAAATTTACATTATAAGCTGCAGCAATGCCAATGTGTTGTGAAACCAAAAAAAAATAATGAATTTCCCTTAAAAATTATAAGCCTTGCGGGTAATAGAAAATTAATTATACTATTTTAACCAGTAAACAAGAGTGAGAAACAATTAAATCTTAAAAAAATAATTCAAACATACCAAACAAAACCCCATCACCATCACAACAACAACAACAAAAAGCCATTGCCATGGATGGTGAACAAATATAAAGAATAAGAGAGGCAACAAGTTATGTCCATGCGTTTTTCTTGAATGAAATCCTTTGTACAAGATAGTGTTCTAAAAGTCTTGTACTATGTCTGAATCCCTTTGGTATTAAGGTCAAGTTGATAGGAAAGATGAACAATAACAAAGTGACTGTTTTATTGATGTACTTGTCTTTAAAATGTAGTATTTAAGGACTTTTGCATTTTTTCTTTTCATGTCTATACAAAGAGGCTACAGTGACTACTTCAGACATAGATTTTCATAATTGTGAGATGAATATCCCTTTGTTACCTTTCTGTGTTGACACTGGATGCGATCAACTTACAAGTGCACTTATGCTGAGCCTCTTAGTCTTGTTCTATGCTACCATTCTTTAAATCTATGATTTTACTTTATTCTTTATTTTTGTCCTCAGTGGAAAACAGCAAAAAGCATAGAAGAAATAAGTTTTGGTCAGCTGAGTCTCATCCTGAACTTTCAGTAACAATGAAGCCAAATGAGCATCATGATCTGTTAGTTGAGAAATGTGTTTTATTGCTTTTTAGATGTAGCCTTTGATGATCAAATATACATAGGTGATGAAAATAATTGAGTGGACAAAGTAAACTATCACCAGATTTCTGGTTGAATAATAGTCATCTGTAAAAAACGTTTAACACACCTTACTTCACATATGTGAACAAAATCAATCTGAAAGTAGTTAACTGGTCAAAGAACAGAGAGTCAAATTTGTAAGGAATCTAATGTACATCAAGAAATTTTGATCAGATGTATGAGAATATATTTTTTAATAGCTCCATGTCCTGGTTTGAGTTAGAACAAAACTAATTCTGTTCAGTGATTTTACTTTTCAGCTAAGTCTCTTCTAACCAACTATACATTCAGAAGTTAATGGCATGTTTTTACAAACAGTGTCTGATTCTAGAAGTAAGAGCATTTAATGTTTATAGCTGCTGCCATGGATTGGTATCCAGAAAGGCTCTTGCTTATACTTACTAATATGGAGACCAAAGTTACTGCTAAAGCTTGTGTACCACATTCACGGTGCAGTAAGTAAGAGGTCGCACCTGAGAGGAGAAGCAGACAGGACATCTAACTATCCAACAAGGTCTACCAGTGGTAGAATTCTTGCCTGCCACACCGTGGGCCCAGTTTCATTCCAAGCTAATGCATCAGTATTCCATTTCATATAAATCATACACAGGACAAAGCTGAGCGATCACACTTGTCAAGTATCTTCTTCAATGGCCAGTATGCGAGGAGGACTCTATTCATTCTGCCTTCAAATCCCATTCATGTGTTCCTGAATCCAGTTCCAGAATCAATCTCCTGAATCCGGTAGCTGTCTGCCAGTGAGCCCAGCCTGGGATTTCCTCCGAGCCTGCTCCACAGCACCCATGGTGACAGTGACATAATTATCATCAGAAAGATTGATTTTTGCATGCATTTGTATCTGTTTCATTTTGTTGTTAATATTTTCAGTAAAGTTGTTTTAGATTTCTTTTCCAATGTGTAAGTCTCTCTCCTTTCTCTTCCCCTTAGGGAAAGCAGAAGAGTTAATAGAAAGTTTCTGTCATTCATCTAGTGGCCAGATCGGCCCTAACCATTGATACTTCTTAAAATTATTTCAAAAGAATTATTTTCCCTTTCTTTTTTTCAAGTTTTGAAAAGGTAATTAAAGATGTGAGTGTGTGCAATTCAATTCATGGTTAAAAATTTTATGTTGACACACTTTTCTCTAGACATATACTGAATATTGATATGCATGGCAGCACAAAACTGTCTCTGTTAACAGTCTATTGTGAATATTTATTTCCTAAATATATTAAGAAACCCAGGATTAAAAAATAAACCCCATTTATTTCTTCAAGCAGCTTATGACTGATGAAGTGGTAGAAGGAACAAAGTAAAAATACTCATTCCTTCAGTACAACTCACCTCACATACTCACATAGTCCAAGAATTGGCCACCTCATTTCTATTGCTAAAATCCTGAGCTTGTTAAAAACTTATTAAAACTGTAGCATATAAAAAGCCCAATATAGAGAAAAAAGGAAAGTAAAGCTAGACTTTTATAATTATACTAGCAGATACTGTTACTGTAGATGCAGATAATTTAGATTGAAAGTGGTTTTGTTGCATTAATATTCATTAGTTCCTAAAAAAAAAAAATATCTACATCAGATAAACAACATTTTATGTTTGTATTACTATATCTATACTAAAGTTTTTGGCAGCACATAAATGCATTTAATTTAACACAGGCAAGGTGTATCGTGCAAAGGGAATGACAGCTCTTGCTTTAAGCAGAACTATCAATTACTGCTCAATTTCCATGCAGAACCTTAGAAAGTCTGTAAACATCTCAGTAAAAAATAAAGTTTGTTGTTACTATCAAAGGCCTGGATATTGTGATTTTAATTGCCATTTTTTTCCTATCCTTAACATAAATGATATCTGACACTTAGTCAAAGTATTGGTAAATGCAAACGAACTTATAAAAGCCCAGACACAATGTGCATAAAATAGAAGCAATGGAATTGCTTGGGGGTATAGCAATAGTCTAACAAGAATTCTGAAATGGGAAACGCTGCTGGGAAAGAATGAGGACTAGAGAATTAATTTCCTTTCTTTTAACCAAACACTTGTATAACCCATAGTCTTGCTGAATTGTAAGGAAATTTTTATTTTGTTTTTTTCTCTCTCTTACGGATGATCTACAGGGTCTATTTGTGAAAATCTGATCTCAGATAAATGTCTTTGTTGCTGTCTTCTAGACAAGAGGACTGAACCTCTGATGTTACACAGTATTATTGTGTTTTCATTATGTCACTTTTTACAGGGTTTCAATCCTCACAAATAATATGGTGATGATTAAAAAAGCACACTCAAATCTGACATATAGAATGTTGCTGGTAAAACTAGTTGAAAACTTTTGCAAAATAGTATCTTTTAATTAGTAAAAGATAATTTGTTGAAATTGTTTCTTTTTCTTTTTCACAAAACATTGTTTAGAAAGGCTTTTAAACTGAAAAAAAAGTTGAAATTAATTGCTTAGGTAAATCTCTTATTTTGTTATTTAATTTGCAAAATCAATTTTTTTTGTTTGTCTTTTGTCAAGGTTTAGGGTTGGGGCAGTCTGCTAGACAAATAACAGACACTCTCTGTTGAACCCGCTCCCTCCCCAGAGGTGAAGAGAAAGGGAATAAGGGAGAGAGACATCAATTAGGAAACTAGAACAGCTTTAATGAAAATAAAAATAATAATAATAAAATTGAATATACTGTTAACTGCTAATTTAAATAAGAAAAAGTGGCCTCAGAGACTTTTATTCATTCTTATTCACAGAGAAATTGTGTGTGTCATATTATATCCCATCATATCTTATCATGTGTCTAGTTTTGCTTGGATGCTCATTTACAAGGCAGTTAAGCTGCAGTGGAAAACAATCTCTGTATTCTGTAGAAAAAAAGGTTAGTTAATGTATGCACTGTGATTATGACCACTGTACACAGGTTCAGCATCACTGCCTAACAGTTGAGTGCTAAAATGATGTCAGTTATGCTAAGATATTCTTAATTGGAGGAGTTCTGTATATGCATACAATATGCCATATACGTCCTCATTTAATCTCTTTTTTTTATTTATTTATCTATTTATTTACTTATTTATTTATTTCAGCTCTGGTTTTGTTTGAGATTTTTTCTGGTGAATGGAAGGGGTTGCTATCTTCTCTTCAAGAAAAAAATTGTGGCCAGGTAGAAAGCTAAAAAGATTAAAAAAATAAAAAAAAAAAAGCAAAGCAAATGTGTTCAAAAGACAAAAAAAGATGCAAAAGATGCAGGATTATATATAAGGTAACGTCTTTCTTCCTTCTTTTTTTTTTTTTAATCATGAATTGCACCTTTTATTTTGTTTTCTTCTTTATTTTACCTATTCTTTTATGTAAGGTTTAATATTTGCATTTCGTTTTTGCATCAAGGCATTTTAGGCAAAATTTAAAAATGAAAGGAGGGAAAATTCCTTTCATGTATATTTTGTTTCCAATCTCCACAGGTTACAAAACTAGTCTAAGTGCAACTTCCACAGGTATTACTAAGACTCACTTTTGGAATGTTGACAAGCTACCATGCAATATTATACCTGATCTGCATTTGATGTGTATTTTAAATGATTGGCAGGAGAATTTAGCAGATAGAAATTACACACCTGTATTTTGGATGACTGGATTTTCCTTTCTGGTGCCGTACATTTGAGGACAATTTAGCAGGTTTTTTTATAAAATGTACCATGTACGGTACATTTTACTTATGTACCATGTATGGATGTGTTCGTCCAACTTTGGGTTATGAAAACAGTGTCTGGCTTCAGAAATTTGTCCTGAATGCAAAGCAAAAAAAAACCCACAAAGCACCTGACCTACCATCCTAGCTATTACTGAACACATTGGAACAATAACCAGTCAAATAAACTGAAGATATCCATTGGTTGCCCAAACAAGTATACCTTGAAAAAAGGTATTTATTTCTGAAATTTAGTTTTAAAATCTACTTTCTCACCTCACTTGGGTAATTCCCAAGCCTGAAAGCCTGCTTGTTCATAGCTTCCTCTCATTCATCCTCCTATTTAGCATTACCCTATCAGGGCTCTTTAAGAAATCAGTCACAGACTTCATCTTTTCAGTCATATCTTTCACATATAAGCGTTCACCTGATTTTCTCAGAACTCCTCTCTTTATATCTTGTCAACATCAACTAATCCCAAGATAAATGCTAACACAGAATATGCTATCATTTTGTTAGAAGGATGTTATTATTATTATTTATTTCTCTGATTTATGATGATGGGAATCAATGTTTTTATGTTGATGTACATTCTTTTTTTTATACATATATTAATAAAATGTGTCTTTCAGTGTATGAATCTTCAGAAATTAAGGCAAATTATTGTTTTTTTCATGTTTACTTGTGTCAAATCTTTCATTAAATGAAATGTAGTGTACTAAAATAATTCCTGACAAGTTCTTCCTCAAATTCCCAACAAGTGCCTCCATGGGCTGAGAACAAACCACATCTTCCAATTTTTTTTTGTGCTCTGTAAGAATACAGAAGGTACATCCTGACCAAAGAATGGCTTTCCCTTGGTTGGTGTTAGTAAGAGGATATCAGGGGAGTGAATCTTCAGCTAGCTCAGACTTCTCAAAAGATACGATAATTTCCACTTGCAGGAAGGTTGCCATAGGTTCCCCCATAACAACTTTTTTTCACCAGCTTTTGCCACTTTATCAGAAGAAAAAAAAAAGTATTTCTTCATCTGCTAAGCTTGGAATCTATTATGATTAAAATCATTAAATCAATGAAAGGCTTGTTTCTGTTACTTACAAAATCATCAGAATTCTTTCCAGATAGTGACAGTATGAAATAATTTTGGCTCAATAAGCTCTATCAGGTTTCCTTTACTGACTCTTTCTGGCTGCATTTTCATGTAGTTGATTACAAATTAAGTTAAACTAAAAATTTCTCCAGCATTTTACCAGATGTTAAACATAAATAGAATAATATGTACATCTGAAGTTCTCAGATTTATTTTTTTTTTAATTTTTTTTTTTTTTTTTAATGGTCATTTCTACTCCTTCCTCATTCAGGATCCTCAGAAACAAAATTTTTGAAAAGTAGTTTACAGCAGTTGCTGTCCTCTGCTACTGTTGTGGAGAAGCCCAGGTGCATCTCACTCTATCCTCCTAAATATGTCCAGATTTAAAGATTACAATACTCTCTTTCTTTATTGATTTTGCTCTGTGACTTCTTTCTCTCTATATTAGCTACTGTTATATGGATAGAGTGCACAGGTGTACATTTTGGCATTGCTATCTGCTCTTCGTAAACTTTTTTTTTCTTTAATATCATTAAGTTCTTACGTAAAGTATTATTTTATTTAACATTAGTAGTTTTTGTTTGGCTTCCTTAGCTGTGAATATGAAACTAAATGATTACAGGCAAAGTAGAAGACAAGATTCTTTGTGAGAAAAGAGATTTAAATCAAAGAATGAGAAAAATATATACAGGAACAATGGAAGAGGATTGTTTGTAACACCAGATCATACTTGTCCTTTAATAGTCTTAACGTTTTTATATGAGTTGAAAGCTCAAAATGAATGGTGAATAATTAACAAAGGTACTAGTGATCTTGTTTTCAGAGCAAAGTGTCTATTTATTTGTTTATTTATTTAATGGTAATTTTAGTATGCTTATTCTGATAACTAAACCACAAGAAATGAGATATCCCAGAAGATGTGTACCTGAGATGTGAGTACTTATTTCCAGCTTGGAAATCCTTAAATGGAATAAGATTTTACAGTATTTTGAAACTGTGAGGAATGTGATCATCTGCAATTGTTAGTAATTTTGAATGCATACCTAAAGATGCACAGAAAAGGTGAAACATATATTGATTTTGATGTTTATTTTACCCTTTCACATTATAAATAAAAGGGGAAAATTGTCAGTCAAACAAAAAGATGCTATGTCCTTTCAGCAGTCTTAACAGAAGAGTAGCAAAAGAAAATCTAGAATCTTATGAGTTTGCTACGTTATTGCTATCATTTGTTTTCAACACCTGCATTCCACGATTTCCTGCTTTTTTTTCCATATCTTCCCACTTTCCCACAGTTTCTTCTAAAGACTTTTTTTTTTCCATCCCAAATTCTTTTTTCAGCACAAACTCATGTTAATAATGTAATGTGAAAGCTGTGATTCTCAAGACAGGTAAATGTGAACATAGTCTTAATACTGTATACATTTCATACACACAAACACATTTGATTGAATAGAAAAGAGCAAATATTTAACACAAATGATGCATATATTTGTTTTGTATTGAAAATGGCTGCATTTCTGTTCTTAGTGACTGCCATTAAAACAGTCTAAGGTGTGAACAGATATGTTTTGTTTCTGTAAGAACACATGGAGTGAATTCACTCTTTTCAACATAATTACTGCACTAACAGGCATAGCTACAGTCCTGATCTCACCTGACAACTAAAATGGTTCCTGTCGCCATCAGCAAAATTAAAGCTCACGCAGGAATACACAAATAAAAATAAATCCTATATAATATCTTCTCTGAACATGCCTGGGCCATGAAACAAGCTTGTGAGATATTGACTCTTATCTTAGAGGTGTATCCTTCAAGATCAGGCTCCAGGCATGTTAATAGCATCTGGAAACCATGTCTATTACTGTCTACTTTATGTGCTCTCTGTGAAGATAATAAAGAGCTCTCAAGCTGCTCTATTATTCTACATAAGCACACAAAATGGAAAAACTGTGAGAACATAAGCCTTAATATAAATTTGAAGTGAAAAACATACCAGACAACTTCTTTCTTCATGGAACTAGTTGAGGAAACAGTTGTTCAATTCCATTTAAATATGTCCTTTAGCAACTGAGAAACTCACAAAAAAATTGGTTAATATATAAAGAATCAGAACATAGAACTAGTGTGCTGAGATTGTAATATCTGTAAATATTCACAAAACAATGTAGTCTTTGTTAATTAATTCTTCACAGTCGACAGAATATAGGTGCACATTTTGAAAAAGAATCCTGGTTATGCCAGGAGAAATTCTATAACGTAATAAAAATATCTTCACTAAATTGGTCTGAAAAGGGTGTAAGTAGGACACTGAAGAAATAAACCATTTGCAAACTATCTTGAAGGAAAAATCTTTGCAAAAGTGATAGCAGCCATGTACTAGCAGCCTCTAGCTGTCCTATTTAAGAAAGGACTTTGGCTAAGAGTTTCAGTATTTTGCAATATCTACCTTTTGAGTATTTGACCCCAAAGTTGAATTCTATGTTAAAAGTCCTAGCCCCACACAAAGAGCTTAGAATGACATCTACAACAGCAATCAGAGCAGAAGGTTCAACTTTTCTGAAAGTGGAGAAAGATGGCAAGGCAGTGTCCAAAGGTTCTATTTTCTAGATTATTTTACCTTCTTGAGCCAAAAGAGTTGATTCACATCTTTAAATTCTCACAAGATTTTCCTAAAAAATAGAGGGGATGTAACTAAAGAAAGAGTTTCACCTTCTCCCCCTTCCCTGGTGAAGTTCTTCAACGGGGAAAAAAATAGGTAAACATAGGGTCTGATTGGTGGAGTCGCTCACCATAATTGTATGAGGCTGTAAGTTCCAGACAAGGTATGCAGATTTCAGACAAACTTGTGCTTTTATACTGAGTGCATTAATGCAGTTTACTGGCTGCTTTTTATTCGTTTTATGACAGAAGTGGAATGAGGACCTAACTTCTAAGTGCTCAGGTCTGTCACTGTGTATCCATACTTCCCTCTCAAGAGAGTCTTCATTTACCAGTTCAAGACTGTTCTTTATCTTTGATCTCTGTTAACTTTTTCCTGATGGTGACATGTTAGGGATCAGAGGCAATATCTCTGAGCACGTAACTGCAGAGATTTCTTCAACTAAAGACAGTGTCTGTATGCTATGCAATGAACAAGACTTGTATCACAGCTCTTTGCACGAAATGCATGCAGGAGAAGGGTGGGTAATTCATTATGTTCAGGATAGAAGGAATACAGAAAGACAGATGTCTGGTAATTTGCTTTTCTAATCCATTAAAGAAAAATGTCAGTGCTGGTTACCCTGAGGAATGGACTCAACTCTTTGAGATTTTTAATTACAATTTAAAAAAAAAAAATCAAAACAGTGAAGTTATAATAGTCCCTTGTAAGCTGAGCATTTTATGGTCATGTGATTATATTAGATATGCTACAGCAAGAAAATGTGCTAATACCTCAACATACAATTTTGCCAGCAATCAGTTTAATAGCCTTGGGCTTTTCTCATAGTTATTAATCTATATGATAATATATTTATTATTAAATTATGGTAACTGAAGTAATGCAAAGAAATTCTTTGCTCTAGCATAAGTCTGGGTAGGTTGTTTGTTTGTTTTTTTTTTATTATGAATTTCGTGTTGGTCAAGAATTGTGTCTATAGAAAGCAGATGCTGTTGGTGTTCATTTCTGAGTCACTGAGTCATAGAATCATAGAATCATAGAA
>VWZK01001897.1:10325-26019 GCA_013396935.1 Baryphthengus martii | reverse complement strand
AGCCCGGGTCGGCTTGGCTCGGGCCCCGCACCCGGTTTGGCCCCGCCTCCGGTTTGGCCCCGCCCCCGGTTTGTATCCGCACGTGACTCCTGCCTCTGCCTTGCCACCCTCGGGTTCCGCCGCCTTACCGCTCCGCAGCCAATAGCAGCTGCCGCCGGGCCATCCATAGGGCGAATGAGTTTGGGCGTGGCGTCTGCGGGCCAATGGCAGCGCGTGTCTCTTGGGCCCAATGGGAGGCGGCGACTTTTCGGAGCGAAGGGATCCGGAGCGGCTGCGCCGGCGGCGGTCGGGCCCGGTAGGAGGCGGGGGCCTGGGCCTGCGGGACCGGGGAGCTGGGGGGTTGTTCAAGGGGTGTGGAGTTAAGGAGCTCACCGGTAGAGGAGTCGGCATGTGCGCGATGGGAGTCGCGGGGCGTGGGTGGTTATGAGGCTCAGGGGCGCGGGTGTCGCGCTGTGCGGGGTCTTTAGTCTGACGGTGTCAGGCCGTGTGGGGCTCGGAAGCGCTGGGGTGGGAGTGTCAGGGGGTGTGGAGCTCGGAGTCTGGGGATATAGGCGGGTTAAGAAGCTCTGTGGGGGGTGCCGGGGTTTGTGGAGCTGTGGGGTGTGGGACTCTGGATGTGCGGGACTGGGGAGGTTTGGGGCGGTTGGAAGCTGTGGGTGTGAGGGGCCAGGATGTGGGAGGCTCGGGGGCTGGATATAAGGGAGTGGGGTCTCTGGGGTGGAAGGGCCCGTGAGGGTCTGGATACGGGGGACTGGGATGTTAGGACGTGGGGGCTGGGTTAGAAGGGGATGGTTGTGTGGCCTTGGGGTGGCTGCCAGGGAGGAGGCACTGGCACCACTCGGCACCTGCCAGTGTTCCCTGCCTTCCCCCCGGCTCTGGTCCCTGGCACTGGCTGGTCCCTGGGGGGCAGGTGCTCCCCGGTGCTTCCACCTTCCCCAGCGCTGGACTTTGCACCCCTTTTATTCCACCCCATGAGCAAAACCTGCCACTGCTTTTATCTCTGGGGAGGGGGCTCCTTGAGCCCCCCACGCCCAGAGATGCTGGTGCCTGAGTGCATTTGTGTCCCAGGAATGCTCAGTAAACATGCGTGTGCCCCGTTTCCCACTCCGAAACACAGGCACAGGGGACAAGCAGGGCCAGAGGGGCTGCGGCCTGGCTGGGCTGGGGGGAAACCCCCTTCTGACCATCGGAAATGGCTCAAAATCCATCCCCGTCGGTCACCCTGGAGGGAAATGGCGCAAAATCCATCCCTGTCAGTGATCCTTGGCATGGCTGGAGCTGAGCTGGGTGAAATCCTCCTTTGGGAGGAGGTTGTAAACTGGCTCGTGATTCGCTTCCCTCTCGCCCCGCACAGGCTGGTGTCTGGAGCCCCGGGCGGAAGGAACAGTGAGGGCAGAGGCTGAAACCAGGGAGGTTTGTGCCCTGCGGCGTTGGCGTGCAGATAACGACGGGGGAAGGTCAGGTCCTGCTGTGCCACGATTCCTCCGGGCAGGACAGGGCTGTTTTGTGAGGAGTTAACTGATTCCCTTGGGGAAATCCAAACTGTTTGGATCTTGTTTTTCAACCGCAGCCCAAACCTTCACTCCTCTCTCTGTGTCTGTTGTTGGCTCTAAGCTCAAAGCCACAAAAAGACCCTATTGATGGCGTTTCTGGGGGTGCTGAGCTCCCCTCGAACCTGTTCTGGGTGCTGCGGCAGCTCTGCTGGCTTCCCCTGGAGTTTCAGAATGAGGAAGCCGATGGCACTTTTGGATTCTGCCATCCCTCCAAGCAGGGAACTGGGGACAGATGCCAAGGTTGGACTGCAGGCTCTTTCCTGAAGTGACACCGTCACGGGCTTTGCTTTAAGAGGATCTGGAGCGGGCCAGACCCTGCCCTGGCACAAAATTCCTGAAAAAGAGGCTTTTTTTGCTTCCTCTCAGGTTTTGTACCCCAGCCAAATGCTTCCCTGCATCCGACTGGCACCTTTTTGGGACGAAACCTACTCAATTCACCCCTCCGCCCTGGGTTTGTTTCAAAGGTGAGCTCGCGGTGAGCTCGCTAAGCCACGAGAGCTCGGGCGGGTGTGAGCCCTGGCCCTGAGCCAGGGATCCCTGCTGTTATTTTTCAACGGAGTTTCCTGGGGAGAGGAGCTGGAGGAGGCGGGAGTGATGCTGGTGCCACAGGGTGGGGAGACCCGGAGGGGTCTGGCTTTGCCGGTCTCCCCATGGATCTTTTCCCTCCCACTGCAGGTCGCAGCCCCTTCCCACACCACCGCCGCTGGAGATCGGCTCCGAGTGATGCTCCAGCTGACGGGGAGGTGCGCAGAGTGGTGAGACGAGCTGGGAGGCTCTGTGTTTTGCTAAAAATTGAGTTTTATTTATTTCCCCTTTTTTTTTTTTCTTGGCAGGTGGGGCGTTCCCAGGGGCCGCCACCATGTCTCTGTGCCAGTGCGCGGTAAAGCCCAGCGAGTCGGACGCCGAGGGCTGTTGCTCGGTGGCGACCGGTGCCGGTGTGAAGGTTTCCCTGCACTGGAGCGGTGAGGAGGAGCCAGAGCGGTGCCAAAGCTACGCCCATGGCACGCTCAGTGCCGAGGAAATCTGCATCGACCTTGCCCAGCGCATCGGTGAGCACCGGCGACACTGCCAGGACCATCTTGCGTCCTACAGCCAAGAAATTCCCCAGTTTTCCCAATTTCTGTGACCACTGAAGCCGCTTTATCCCCAATTTCCCAACTTTCCCCAATGTCTGGGACCGTCGAAGCTGCTTTATCTGAAATTGCCCAGTTATCCCCACCCCGGAGCTGCTTTATCTGATAAATATGAGCCCTCGTTGTGTTTTTTATGCAGCAGCTTCCCGGTAACGGGTTGGTACCAAACCCTTCAGCCAGAATTCAGGATCCCTGCCCGTGTGGGAATTCCCAGGAATTGGGATGGGACGGCTCAGCCCTGCGGCTCAGGCCAACAGGTCTGGGAGTTACTGGAGTGTGAGGGGAGGACGGGCGGCTACTTCACCTCTTGCGCTGGCGCTTGGTCTTTGGGAGCAGAGCCCGACCTCCCCCAGGCTCCACCCTCCCCTTGGGGTCTGGGATTCAAGAGGCAGAAGGTCTCCCCTGAGCCTCCTGCTCTCCAGGCTCAGCTCCCCCAGGGCCCTCAGACGCTCCTCACAACTTCTCCAGCCCCTCCTTCTCCTCCAGCCCCTTCCCCAGCTCCGTTGCCTTTCTCCAGCCACGCTCCAGCCCATCCAGCTCCCTCTGGGAGGGAAGGGCCCAAAACCCACCCCAGGATTCCAGAGGTGGCCTCCCCAGAGCCCAGTCCAGGGGGACGATCCCTGCCCTGGTCCCAGTGGCCACACTGGTGCTGAGACAAACCCAGGACACTGGTGGCTCCTCATCCCCCTGGGCACCCTCTGGGCATGCTCTGGCTCAGCTCCAGCCGCCTCTGGACCAACTCCCCTTTCTGGGCACTTTCCAGCCGCTCTGCCCTAAGTGTTGGTTGAGATCCCTTCCTGGTGCCGCCGCCCCACTCTGGTTTCTCTGGGATTGCAGCTGCTGTGGCTCCCCAGGGCAGCTGCCTTTTCCCAGGTGCCAGGAGGATGCTGGATGCTCCATGCTCCCTGTATCGTTTAAATGCCGCCTTTAACGGCTCTCCTGCCACGGGCATTTCGGGATGGGCATGAGTAGCGTGTCCTGCTCCCTGTCAGCAGTGTGGATGGGCCTGTTCGGCCAGAGAACGGCGGGACTGGGAGAAGGGCCATGAAAAAGATTGTGTTTTTTTTTTTATGTCTCTCAGCTGTGAGGTTTTTTGGGCTCACAGGGGTGGTGGTTTCTCCGCAGGCATCACACCGCTGTGCTACAGCCTCTTTGCCCTCTATGACCCCCAGAGCCGGGTCTGGCTCCCGCCCAACCACCTCTTCAAAATCAGCAGGGACACCAACCTCAACTTGCTCTTCCGCATGCGGTGAGGCCGGCTCGCTCGGTGCTGTCCCCACTCCCATGGCTCTGAAAGTTGGGCCCCACAGTGCTGCCGAGCGCCTTTTGCTTTCCGGGCTTTAGGAGGCCTGTGCTGGGAATAACTGCTTGAAAAGCCACTTCTTTTTTTCTGCCCCCAGCTTCCCTCTTTCCAGATTTGCCTGGAAAATGCACATGGAGGTTGGTGCAGGGTTGGGAAGCTGAGGAAACTCAGCAGGGCTGGTCCCAGTCGGGATCGGAAGGATTTAAACAAGGAATGTGACCATGTTGGGAGCCCTTGCCAGGAAAAATCCTTTCCCTGTTCCTAGTGTTCCTCTGCTGCCTCTCGCTGGCTGATCTTCCCGCTTGGCTTGGGCAGTGTCCCCTCTGAAGTGTTTTGGGAGCAGCAGCGGGCACCCAGCGGTGCCTCTGGGTGACTCGGGGCTGCGGTGTCTCTCAGTGCGCTCCTGGGAAGGCCACGGCTGGATTTGGGGATTTTTGGTGATGTCCTCTGGTTTCACAGGTGAAACAAGTCCCAGGCAGCTCTGAGGCAGCCACTGGACCTGTGTTTGGCTTTAGAGGCAAACTCCAGACGTTCTCTTCGTCCTCAGGGACAACCCCATCCCTCCTGGCCTCCTCAGCCAGCACCACTCCCCTCCTCCTTCTCCTTCTCTCTCTCCAGGTACTATTTCCGGAATTGGCATGGGATGAACGAGAGGGAGCCGGCCGTTTGCCGCAACGTGCCCCGACAGAGCGACTCCCCTGAGGAGAAGCTGCAGGGAGGAGCTTTGCTCGACAAATCCTCCTTTGAGTACCTGTTTGAGCAGGTAACGAATGGGGCTGACGGGCCTGGGGCTTGGTGCTGTGGAAACCCGGGTACTTGTCGTGATCCAGCCAAATCTGACCGAGCTCCATGGTCAGGATTTGGTTTTCCATCTGCCAGGGCTTTGTTGAGAGGACAAACACAGCTGTAGGTTTGCCCTGCTTGAGGTGGCGGGCTGAGGGGGATCCTATTGCACCTTTAAATTAAAAATAGACAAGAAAAAGCACTTAGGAAGTCAGTGCTGTTTTTTTTTTTCTTCTTTTATTTAACTTTTTAATAGGGGAAATTTGACTTCATCAATGACATCACGTCTTTGAAAGATCTCCAGAGCGAGCAGGAGATCCAGAGGTTCAAGAACGAAAGCCTGGGCATGGCTGTGCTTCACCTCTCTCACATAGCTCTCAAAAAAGGCATCTCCCTTGAGGAAGTGGCCAGAAAATACAGGTGAGAGCTCGGCCTCCCTGCCCTGGGGAAGGGCGCCTCCTGCTCTGCTCTTGTCTGGAGGCTTTCTTCTGGTTCCTCGTCCTCGTTCCTCTCCGTCCTCCACACTGGGAGCGTGCCTGGGGCTGGTTTAGGCGGCGGAGAGATCGGTCGCGGCTCCTCCAGCTTCGCTGACTGGTTGTTCCTTCCCTCCTGCAGTTTCAAGGACTGTGTCCCCCGTTCCTTCTACCGTCAGATCCAGCAGAACAACTACCTGACCAAATTCCGGATGAAAAATGTCTTCAAGAAGTTTGTGCAGCGTTTCCAGCGGCACACGGTCAGCACTGGCAAGCTGACGGCACAGGATGTCATGTACAAGTACCTGGCCACCCTGGAGCACCTGGCGCCAAGCTTTGGGAGCGAGCTCTTCCCTGTCCTCTCTTTGGAGACCCCCTCCGAGGGGGAGAAGGTTCAGCTCTACGTCAACGGGGGGCATTCGCAGCTGGAGCGTGGCCACGTGCAGCTCCCCAAGGACTGGCCCGTCACCCACGAGATTCTCGTCACCGGCACGAGCGGGATCCAGTGGCGGCCTGTGCCTGGAGAGGTGGGTCAGAGAATCATTTGGGTTGGGAGAGACCTTGGGGCTCATGGAGCCCAAGCGTTGCCCCATCCCTGTCAGGGCACCACTAACCCCTGTCCCTCAGCACTGCAGCTCCAGGGGTTTGGGATCGATCCCGGGATGGGAACTCCCCCCCCTGGCCTGGGCAGCCTGGGCCAGGCCTGGACAACCCTTGTGGAGAAGCCATTTCTCCTGGGATCTGACTGGAACCTCCACTGGGGCCACTGGAGGCCGGTTCTTCTTGTCCCAGTGGTTGGGGTCAAGAGATCTCCCTCCTCCTTAGCCCAAGCTCCTCTCAGGGAGGGGTTGAGAGCCAGGAAGTCTCCCCTGAGCCTCCTGCTCTCCAGGCTCAGCTCCCCCAGGGCCCTCAGACGCTCCTCACAACTTCTCCAGACTCTTCCCCAGCTCCGTTGCCCTTCTCTGGCCACGCTCCAGCCCCTCCAGCTCCTTCTGGGAGGGAAGGGCCCAAAACTGACCCCAGGATTTGAGGGGTGGTCTCCCCAGTGCCCAGTCCAGGGGGACAATCCCTGCCCCTGCCCCTGGTCCCAAGTCCCTTTCCAGCTCGTCCCAGTTTGGCCAGTAGCCACCAGAACCTCTCGTTGCCATCTCCCAGCAGTAGAACGGGCTGGAGCTGATGCCTTTGCATCTCTGCAGTGCACTGAGAACCTCTCCCATCGTGGATATTTTGGGAGGAAGAGCAGAAACAAAGAACTGGAGCCCAAGAAGCCGACTCAGCTGGCGGAGCGGAATGAGCCGAAATGGTCCCATTTCTGTGATTTCCGGGAGATCACCCACGTTGTCATCAAGGACTGTCGGGTCAGCATCAACCGGCAGGACAACAAGTGCCTGGTGAGTGGGACTTGTTCTCTCCACCGACCCTCTGGATGGATGTGGGAGCCTGTAGTTGTGCTTCAAAGACTGGGAGGAGGCAGTGCTGGGAAAAGGGAGTCTCTTTTCTGAGGATAATGTGAAAAAAAAAAAAAAGAGTTTTGATCCCAGAATGGCTGGAAAGGACTTCTGGAGGTCATCTTCATGATCTGGAGATTATGCTCCAGCAGGTTCCCCTAGACCAGGTTCCACGGGATTGTGTCCAGGTAGGTTTGGAATCTCTCCAAAGAAGGAGACTCCACAATCTCTTCCAGGGCTCCCGCACCCTCAAACCAAGATGTTTCTCCTCATGTTCAAATGGAACCTCTGAGTTTCAGTTTGTGCCCCTTGTCCTGTCTCTGAGCATCACTGAGCAGAGTCTGGCCCCAGCCTCTTGTGCCCTCCCTTCAGCTATCGATCGGCACTGATAAGGGCTGCGTTCAGTCTTCTCCCTGGGCTAAGCAGCCCCAGCAGCACCCAGAGAGATGCTCCAGTCCCCTTGGGAGCTCTGCAGCCTCCGCTGGATGCTCTCCAGTAGTTCCCTGTCTTCTCTTGGACTGAGGAGCCCAGCCCTGGACACAACACTCTAGCTATGGCCTCACCAGGGCAGAGCAGGGCAGGAGGAGAAGCTCCTTTGACCTGCTGGCCCCCTGTTCTCACACGCTCTGCTTGGGCTGATGGAGGGGTGGATTTTGCTCCGCTCCGTGGTGGCTCCTGACGCCTGGTGATTCCTCTTCCAGGAGGTGGTTCTCCCATCCCCGGCCAGCGCACTCTCCTTGGTCTCACTGGTGGACGGTTATTTCCGCCTCACGGCCGACTCCAGCCACTACCTGTGCCACGACGTGGCGCCGCCGCGGCTTGTCATGAGCATCTTGAACGGTGTCCACGGGCCCATGCAGTAAGCGGAAGGGCAGGGGGCTGCCCAGGAGGTGCCTGGGAGGACAGCGCCGTGTCCTCGGCTCTCGTCTGAAGCCTCTTCCCCTTTCTCCTTTGCTGTCCAGGGAGGAGTTTGTGTTTGCCAAGCTGCGGCGAGAGGAGCGGGAGGAAGGACTTTACATCATCCGCTGGAGTGTCCTTGACTTCAACAGGATGATTCTCTCTGTGGTGAAAAGGGGCCACCAGCAGGTAAGATACGATTTCCTGGGAATGTCGAGCTCCAGGAGGCGTTTGGCTTCGCCTGGTTGGAGCTTTCGGCTCTCTGGGTGCCAGGACCTGCAACACCCACCCTGCCACTGTCTTTTCCAGGCTCCTGGGGAGCAGGGAGCCCTTAAGTACAGGCAATTCCGAATCCAGAAAAAAGGAAACTCCTTTGTGCTGGAAGGCTGGGACCGGGAGTTTTCCACCTTGCGGGAGCTCTTGGACGCACTCAAGGGCTGCACGCTCAAGTCTGGTGATGAAAGTTTCACGGTGAAGAGGTGCTGCCCGCCCAGACCGGGAGGTAGGAGGGCGGAGGAGCTTCCCTGGAGGGGATCCGGGAGTTCCTGGTGCTTTGGCATACGTCTGTCCCTTCCTCCTGTAGAGATCTCGGACCTGCTGATCACACGGAAGGTGAAGGACAACGCGAAGCAGATCCTCAACCTGACCCAGCTCAGCTTCCACCAGATCCGCAAGAACGAGATCACGCAGGTTGGGTGCTCGGCCTTCTGGGAACCGGGGATTACGGCAGCCCAGGGGCAGAAAATTCAGGTCCGGGTAAAACTGTGAGCTGGGGGAAGCCGCTCCGCTGCCTGGCACGGTGCTGCCGCAGCACCAGAGCGGGGAGCAGAGATGTGGAGAAGTTTCTGTGCAAGGTCGTGCTCATGAGTCAGGGCAACCCCTGTAACAACCCAGGCTTGGGGGGTTGAGAGCAGCCTTGGAGAGAAGGACTTTGAGGGGCTGGGGGTGAGGAGCTGGAGCTGAGGTGGGAGTGTCCAAGCATGTCCTGGGTGCACCCCCAGCAGGCTGAGGAGGGGAGACTGCCCCTGCAGGGCTGGGTCCAGCTCTGGAGTCCTCATCCCAGGAGAGACAGGGACCTGTTGGAGCAGGGCCAGAGGATCCCCAGCGATGCTGGGAGGGCTGGAACCCTCTGCTGGGAGGCCAGGCTGGGAGAGTTGAACTTCTTCAGCCTGGAGAGGAGAAGGCTTCATGGAGACCTTCTGGGGGCCTTTCGGGGCTTCCAGGGGCCTGTCAGGAAGGCAGGGACAGACTTTGGAGCAGGGCCTGTTGGGACAGGACAAGGGGGGATGGGTTAGAACTAAACGAGGGAGATTTCGACTGGACAGAAGGGAGAAACTGTTGACACTGAGGGTGGTGAGAGCCTGGCCCAGGTTGCCCCGAGAGGTGGTCGCTGCCCCATCCCTGGCCCCATTGCAGGGGAGGCTGGATGGGGCTTTAAGCAACCTGCTCTAGTTGGGGATGTCTCTGCTCCTTGCAGGGGGGCTTGGACCAGATGAGCTTGAAAGGTCCCTTCTCACCCAAACCAATCTATGATTCTATGATGATTTGGTTTAGTTTTCTGTTTTATTCCTTCCCTCTTCAAAGGAGAGGGGAAAGGAGCCGTGCAGAGGCAGCACAGTTGGCAGGAGGCGGTTTCTTCCCTGCCATCCAAAGCAGGGGGAAGAGTCTGCTCACATGTGAGGCTGGAAATTGCCCCCCATGTGCGCTGCCTGGGGGGTCTGACCCCCACCTGCCTTCTCCCCCGGCCCACAGCGAGCCCACCTGGGGCAGGGCACCCGCACCAACATCTACGATGGGGTCCTAAATGTCTGCGGCACCACCGGGCCCGACGACGAAGCTGAGTATTTCTCCACCGAGCAGAACAACAACGGGCGAGAGATGCACGTTGTCCTCAAAGTGCTGGATCCCAGCCACAGGGACATTGCCCTGGTGAGACCCTGGGGAAGGGGCAGCAGGGTGGGGGGAAAATGGCCCAGAGCTGCATTCCGGGTGCTCTGGGAGCCCGAGCGCCTCCGTGACGCCCTCTCCCCACAGGCGTTTTTCGAGACGGCCAGTCTGATGAGCCAGGTGTCGCACGTCCACTTGGCCTTCGTGCACGGAGTCTGTGTGCGAGGCTCGGAGAGTGAGTGACTGGGCTCCTCCGCCCTGCACCGCAGCCGCTGCCTTTCCCTACGGCCTCTCCCCCCACCGCCTTCTGCCGGTGCCTTTCCCTTGGCTCTGTCACCAGGCCAAGGAGGAGGGAAATCTCTGTCTTCCCCAGATATCATGGTGGAGGAGTTTGTGGAACATGGCCCCCTGGATGTGCTGCTGCGGAAGGAGAAAGGCCAGATCACCGTGGGCTGGAAAATCACCGTGGCCAAGCAGTTGGCCAGTGCCTTGAGCTACCTGGTAACGGGGGGGCCTGGGAGCTGAGCCCTTCCTGGCAGGGAACCACGCCGGAGATCACGTCCCAAGCAGCTTCTGTGCCCCTGGGTCTTGCTGGCAGCGTGACAGGGAGGATCTGCCACGTTTTCCTCTGCCCTCGGAGCAAAAAAAACGTGCCCTGCCTGCGTCTCACAAACTCATCCCCGGAGGCGAGCGGCTGAGGGTGGTTCCTGTGAACTTCCAGTGCTGGATCCCGGCTCTGTAGCTTCATTTCCTGGGAGCTGGGAAGAGCTGCGGCCAAGGGCAGTGCTGTCCCTGCTTGCTGGGCTTTGGGCCAGCACTTTGGGAAACTCCTGAGCTGTGTGCTGGATAATGTTGCCCCTTTTATTTATTCCCCCCTGGGTTTAGCTTCCTGCGAAGGGGTGACGAGACAGGAAGGTGACGTGGGGAGTGAGGGCCAAGAGCCCTGCTTTTCCATTTCCTTCAGACTTGGCCTTCTTCTGTGGGAGTTTCTCCAAGATTTTGTGTTTACGCAGGAGGATAAAAACCTGGTGCATGGCAACGTGTGTGCCAAAAACATCCTGCTGGCCAGGAAAGGGCTGGAAGATGGAGCCGTGCCCTTTGTGAAGCTCAGCGACCCTGGCATCAGCTTCACCGTGCTCTCTCGAGAAGGTACTGGCTCTTCCCGTGCTTGAGCCGGGCAGGGCTCGACCTGCCCTCGTCCGAGATGAAATTCGGGGTGGGATCTGACCCCTGCAGCAGACCAGGTGGATAATAATCAGGGTGGATTGTGCCTGGGCTGTTTTGCTGGCCTTTCAGACCTTAATTTTTGTGATATTTGGCACTTTGATTTGCAAATTCTGCGACAGCGGCAGGACCTGGCCTCAGAGTGGCAGCTGAGGACAGCCTGGTGGCTGGGACCCCGTGGGGAGCTCTCTCCTTCTTCTTCCTGGGGTCTTTCTGGCTCTGTCTTCAGCAAACGCCTCACTTTGCCTTCCCTCTCCCAAAGAACGTGTGGACCGGATCCCCTGGATCGCCCCGGAATGCATCCAGGATGTGGGAAATCTCAGCACAGCAGCTGACAAATGGAGCTTCGGCACCACGCTGCTGGAAATCTGCTTCGACGCTGAGGTGCCGCTGAAGGAGCGGACGCCGTCAGAGGTGAGCTACAGAGTCAGGGAGTCGGAGAATCCTGTTGGTTGGAAGAGACCTTGGAGCTCATCGAGTCCGACCATTATCCCAGCGCTGCCAGGGCACCACTAACCCTGAGCCCTCCCAACTCCCTCAACCATTCTTCACAAGTTCTCCAGACCCTTCCCCAGCTCCGTTGCTCTTCTCTGGCCGTGCTCCAGCCCCTCAAGCTCCTTCTGGGGGGGAAGGGCCCAAAACCCACCCCAGGGTTTGAGGGATGGCCTCCCCAGTGCCGAGTCCAGGGGGAGCAATCCCTGCCCTGGTCCCACTGGCGCTGCCCCAGCCAGGGTACTGGTGGCCTCTTGTCCCCCTGGGCACTCTCTGGCTCAGCTCCAGTGGGGCTTTCCTGGTCTGGGATGGATCTGGCCCTGTGTGAGATCCATTTTTCTTTTGTTTCTCCCAGAAAGAGCGTTTTTACGAGAAGAGGCATCGCCTGCCGGAGCCGTCCTGCCAGGAACTGGCCGCCCTCATCTGCCAGTGCCTCAACTACAGCCCCGGGGAGCGGCCGTCGTTCCGGACCATCCTGCGGGATCTCACCCAGCTTCAGCCGCACAGTGAGGATCCCTGGACAGGGGGTCCTGTGGCTGAGGGGCTGGGGAGGTTATAGCCTTGTTGATTCCCCCCGTGCTGGGAATTGGTTGGGGCCTCAGCAGTGACAGCGTGGGGGTGTATGTGGAGATCCTGTTGGTGTAGGTGAGGGGGGAAAAGGGAAAAAAAAGGTTAAAAAAAAGATTTTAAAAAAGGGATGTTTTTAAAAGGCCACGAAAGGCAAGAAGGGGAAGAGGTAAAAAGGGGGAAAAGAAAAGGCTAAACGGGGGAAAAAATTGACAAAAAAGGCAAAAGGGAGGGGGGAGAGAGGAGAGAAAAGGCAAAAAGAAAAAGTAAAAAGTGGAAAGGAAAAGGGAAAAGAAAAGACAAAAAAGAGTGCAAAGGGAAGGTGCTCACCGTGGCGCAGGCGCCAGGAGGGAGCCGTGCCCGGTGTCTCTTCACGGTGCCACCTCCACTCCCCTCAACCTCCTCCTCTCCCAGACCTGGTGGATGTCACCGCAGTAAACCCCGATGTGCCGGTGTCGGATCCCACCATCTTCCAGAAGCGTTACCTGAAGAAGATCCGGGAGCTCGGGGAGGTGAGTTGGATCTGGGGATCTCCTCCCTGGAATTTTGTGCCTGGCTTCAGGGTGCTGAGCCCAGGAAAGCCCTGGAGCTGCCAGAGCAGGGCTGGAGGAGCCACGGAGCTGATCCGAGGGCTGGAGCCTCTGCTGTGGGGTTGGACTGGGAGAGCTGATGGAGCTCAGCCTGGCGAGGAGAAGGCTTGGGGGAGACCTCCTGACATCTTCCAGCGCTGAGGAGAGAGGGGGATGAATTTCAGCAGGGATTGAACAAGGGGAGGGGCTGGCAGTTCACACTGGGGAGATTCTAGCTGGATCTGAGGGAGGAATTCTTCACACTGAAAGTGGTAAGATGCTGGCCCAGGCTGCCCAGGGCAGGGGGGGAGTCCCCATCCCTGGAGGCGTTTCCACACCCTGGAGCTATGGTGCTGAGGGATGGGATTCAGCAGTTGGCTTGCTTGGTTTGGGTTATCGATGGGACTTGGGGATTTGAAATGGCTTTTCTAGCCCTTTTTACTGGACGGGAGTCAGAAGTCTTTCCGCTTCCTCTGAGGATTCCCCTCTGTCTGAGGAGTTTCTTGATGCCTCTGGGATTCACCCAGTGAGGCTGTTCTTGGTGTGGGGAAGCCGGAAAGCTCCTCTTGGCCGGATCCAGTAATTCTGTGGATTTCCCTTGCCAGGGTCACTTTGGCAAGGTGAGCCTGTACTGCTACGACCCCACCAACGATGGCACGGGGGAGATGGTGGCCGTCAAGTCCCTCAAGTCGGGCTGCAGCCAGCAGCTGCTGGCCAGCTGGAAGAGGGAGATAGAGATCCTCAAGACGCTTTATCACGAGAACATCGTCAAGTACAAGGGTTGCTGCAGCGAGCAGGGTGAGTAGCTGCTGGGGGCGGACGTGTGGTGGGGGAAGAGAAAAGCGCGGTGGCAGCCAGAGCATGGTCACCGTCTCTGTCCAGGTGAGCTGCTTCTCTTGGTGTTGTTGAACTCCAGCTGGGGAGCCCAGACTTGGGTTGTCTGACCTACAAACCCAACTGCATGTGGTTTTTTTTTTTTTTTGATGGCTGGTAAATGGAGGGCATCCCTCGCCGGGCTGTGGAGCCTCTCTGGGTTGTTGCCCTCTCCCCATGAGGGTCGCTCCACCTTCTCCTTCTCCTCCTCCTCCAGGAGAGAAGATAGTGCAGCTGATCATGGAGTACGTGCCGCTCGGTAGCCTGCGCGACTACCTGCCCAAGCACAGTGTCAGCCTGGCTCACATCCTGCTCTTCGCCCAGCAGATCTGCGAGGTGACGCCCGGCTCTGCCCGGCTTCTTCCGGGGGCTCTGATCCCACCCCTCCGTCAGTGGCTCCGACCGTCCCCTCTCTCCTCCCCCTCCGCAGGGCATGGCCTATCTGCACTCCCTGCACTACATCCACCGGGACCTGGCTGCCAGAAACGTGCTGCTGGAGAATGAGAACGTGGTGAAAATTGGGGATTTCGGCTTAGCCAAAGCCATTCCTGAGGGCCATGAGTATTACCGGGTCTGCGAGGACGGTGACAGCCCCGTCTTCTGGTGAGCACTGGTTCCCCGCGCAATGGAGCGGTCGCTTGTGCCGAGCTCGGCCGGGGCCGGTGAGCAGAGGCCGAGGCAGGTGTGCCGAGCTTGGCCGGGGCCAGGCAGCGGGTGGCACCAGAGCTGAGCCCCTGAGGAGCGTGCCGAGCCGTGGCCGTGCTCACCGGCGGCTGTGCTGGCGCAGGTACGCTGTGGAGTGCCTCAAGGAGTGTAAGTTCTACTATGCCTCCGATGTCTGGTCCTTTGGGGTGACTCTCTACGAGCTGCTGACCCGCTGCGACTCCAGCCAGAGCCCGCCCGCGGTGAGTGCCCATGGGTGACGCCGGCTTTACCGCGGTGCCTCGGCCGGGCCGGCGCTCACTGCTGATTCTTTGCTGGCAGAAATTCCTGGAGCTGATCGGGGCGACCCAGGGGCAGATGACAGTGCTGCGCCTGATCGAGCTGCTGGATCGGGGCCGGCGGCTGCCCAGCCCCAGGGACTGTCCCTGTGAGGTGGGGAGGCTGGCTGGCTGGCTGCCTGTCTGTCCGTCCGGCTGTCTGTCTGTCCTCCTGGCACTGGGGGGAAGAGAGAATGAAGGGGGAAGGGGCAAAATGGGGAAGAGGAGGAAAAGGGAGGAGAAAAAAAAAAGGGGAGGGGCGGAGGAGGAGTGGGGAGGGGGAAGAGAAAAGCGTGGAGGGGAAAATGGGGGTGGAAGGAAGGAAGGAGATAGAGTGGTAGTGGGGGAAGCGGGAAAGGAAGGAGGAGAAAGGGGGAAGAGGAAAGAGAAAAGTGGGGAGGGGAAATTTGGGAAGGGAAGAGAACAAGGGGCAGCAGAGGAGCAGGTGAAGCTGGGGGCCAAGCTCCCGAAGTGGGAGGCCCCTGTTGTTCCTGGCACGATCCCCACGCTCCGGCTCCTTGCCTGCTCCCCCCTAGATCTATCGGCTGATGAAGAACTGCTGGGAAGCGGAGGCCTCTTTCCGCCCAGCCTTCCACAACCTCGTCCCCATCCTCAAGAGCTTCCACGAGAAGTACCAGGCTCAGGCTCCCTCCGTCTTCAGCCTCTGCTGAGCTGCCATTTTGGGGGGGAGGGGTGACACGGGCTCCGGACACTGCCCCTCTCTGCCCTCCCTCCAACTTTGCTGGATGCCACATTCCCCTTTTTCTGGTGGCCTTTTGGATGAGGAAGCGTCAGGCTGTGGAGGTGAGTGGGGGGGGCAGAGGGACCCTCCTCCCTTGCCATGGGACCCCCCATCCCAGCTCTGCCGTCCTGTGCCTGTCTGTGCCGTGCCGAACACTGTGACCGAGACTCTGGGGAGGAGTCGGGGGGCAGTGGATTTATTTACACCCTTAAACCCCTCTGACTCCCTTCTCTTCCTCAGGGAGCTGCCTGGGCCCTGCCGGGGGGGAGGTGGAGGAGCGGTGCTTTAGGGGACCAGGGGCTACTGCGTCTCCTTCCTGCTGGAGTTTAGGTGCTGCCCCCCCCTGCAAGGGAGGGGGTTCAGCAACACATTTGGCACTTTATGGGGGTTTGTGCACCTCCCCGAGGGGGAGAAGACTACCCCTCCCTCACCCTGTCCCCTGGCTGTGCCCTGCTGGGGGCAGGGCTAGGAGGGTGCTCAGGACCCCCCTAAATGGTCCCCACCCTCCCACATTATTTATTGCCCCCTGTCTGCCCTCCCCTGCCCTGCCCCAAGCAGGGGGACTGGGGGAGCTTCCCCCTGTAATGCTCCCCCTGTGCCGGGGAGTGAGCTCCTAATAAAGGAAGTTAGCCTCCCCCCCCCATCTGTGTCCTTGGGGGGTCACTGCGGGGGTGGGGAGGGGCTGGGGGGTCTGTGGGAGGGTCCTGGGTCCCTATAGGCTGGAGGGGTGTCTCAGGGTCTCTATAGGTCTGGGAGGGGTCTCGGTGGAG
>VWZK01001886.1:0-37551 GCA_013396935.1 Baryphthengus martii | reverse complement strand
CGGGATCCGCGGGAATCGGTACCCGCCGGGACCGCCGGCGCTCCCCATTCTCCCCTCGGTGGTGGCGCGGGATGGCGGGAAGGCGGCCGCTCGGGGTTCTGAGCTCGCCGGCGCTAGCCCCGCGCCGTGCGACGGGAGCCTTGTCCCTTGGTACCATGGGGTCGTAAATCCGCGGCGTGCTCCGGGCTGTGTGTCTCAGCTCTGGAACTGCCGGCGGGGAAAGGCCCTTCCTCGGGAGCTCCGCGCTTGATGTCGTGAGGGAAGCAGCGGTGCGAGGAGGAGGTGCAAGAGGGCTCGTTCCGGCCCGTGGTGCAGAGCCGAGCTCCTCGCTGTGAGCTCTGCCTCAGAGCTGAGCATCCCCTTCACGTATTCTGGGGTTCTCTGAAAACTGTTCTTAATTATGAAAGTATCTGGAAGTACATGTATTTATTTATTTATTTTTGTGGTCCACTGTTAGGTTGGTGCGAAACTCAGGTAGCAAAGGGATGGCTTCCAGCTTGATAGGAGGAATTTTAACGGGAATCAGCGCTGCGGGAAGATACTGTGGAGTTACTGGATGCCCTACGTATGATATTGGCTGTCTGTGCATTCAGTGCTGTAGAGGCTTTGCTGTCTAAAGCTTCATGAATATAAACATGGCGATGGGGTAATTTGAACTTAATTAAGAGAGAGGTTTTTCTGTAGTTTAATGGTGATTTTATCTTGGTAAGGCTGTATGTTGGTCTACTTTTAAATTCGTAAATGGTTAATAGTCAGATAGGGCCTCTCAGATTTAGGGGCTAGATTGGCCTAATAGCTGGCTACCCTGTACTTCAAGCAATTTTTTTTCCTCACCAGGAAACCACTGAAACACTCCACTTCCTCTGTTTTATGACAACAAGTTGCGTTTTTTTTTTTATTGAAGTTCTCTTGGTGGTTTTTTTTTTTTGGGTGGATGCAGCCTGGCCTAATCCTTTTTGATTGAAAAATCACCAGTATATGCAAAACATCTGTGTATGGGAGTGTTCTTAAAAGTTCAGGAAAAAACCTAATCTGATCCTTTTTATATCAGTGAATAATATAAGGTGCTACAGAGGAGATATGAGCTGTGCTTTTCTTGCCATAAAGAACGTTATTATTTTCAGAGATAAGATTGTGGCTTTCATTTCGTGCCACATCAGCATTCTGCTGTTACATCTGGCACAACATTGGCAATCTTTTCATATCCGATCTAGGAAAAAAAAGGTGCTCTAAGTGCTAGGTCACACTAAAACCATAAAAATAAACCACTAAAAATACAGACTGACATTTTAAAAATACGTGTGTGATGAAATTCATCTTGATAGTGCTGGGTAGAAGGGGAGACAGAGTTGTCTTGTCTTTTATGTTAACTAAGCACTTGGGAGGAAAAACAAAAAATACTTTAACAAGTAAATGTAAGCGATTTAAAGTATGTTTGGTCTGATATAGAAGCATTTTCTGTTTAGCTTTCCTCAGTGTAAACTTTAAGATTTGGATGCACCAGTTTTTACACAGTGCTTTGATTGGATTTGTGTTGATTCACTTGATTACAATTAGCAAGTCCTTGTTTAAGGTGATTAGGAAATAAATACTGTTCTCTGTTACTGTAGTTCTTGGCTTCTAAAACATTTGTCTCTTACCTTGCTAAAAATTAGTTCTTAATGTTGACTGTTGCTAGAAGTTATGCTTCTGAATTGTGACTTTCCGGCAGGTGTTCTCTGTCACACTGTAATGGCATTTACTGGGTGTATTTAAATGAGAAGTTCAAGGGAAGAAGTGGAAGAAGCGTGACCCCAGGGTAGTAGGGTTGGTCAGAGGCTGCGGACATAACTGCGTTTCTTTAGTTACTTAAGAGGTGGGGTTTTCTTGGTGAGGGTTTAAGGCCTTGCCTGTGGCTTCCTGTTTTGTGGAATGGAAATAATATTTCACTACCTATCAGCAATATTTAAATATAAGTTAAGGTTGCACAGATGTGATTAAAGCAGGTAACGGAGGTGAAAGTTCAGCATCTCCAGAATTTAGTCTGGAGAAGAGAAGATAGCAGGAATCAGTGTTGGTAAATATCTGAAGAGCATGTGTCAAGAGGATGTCCAGTGACAGGACAAGGGGTAACAGACACAAACTGGAATTCGCTTAAACATAAGGAGAAACTTCTTTCCTGTGAGGATGACGGAGCCCTGGACAGGTTACCCAGGGAAGTGGTGGAGTCTCCTTCTCTGGAGACTCAAAGCTTTCCTCAGTGTGATTCCATGCATCCTGCTCTATGTGCTCCTGCTCTGGCAGGGGTCTCCCCGGAGGCTCCTCCCAACCCCTACCATTCTGTGAAGATACAGAGTTTTTTAAAATGCAACCTCTCCAGGGTGGTAGGTGCCATTTGCTGCGTTCAAGAAAGTGGATTTGTTCAGTTTAGCCCCTAATGCTCTGTAAACCAAAGGTATGTGCAAACATTTGTCAGGCACTTAAACACTGTAAAAATACTGTTTCTGTTCCAAATATTTTTCCTTTTCATTAGAACATGAGCCCATAAATTGATTAAACCTTTTGAGGATAAATAGTGTGACTGGCTACATGTGTTTTTCTATGTCAATTTAATCATAATTTCTGAAAATAATGTCATCTTTTAGGACAAGTCTCTCCCTCTTAAGATTTCTAGCTTTTGGTTATTTTTCTAACATTTGGTTATTTTCTAACAGTTGTAACTTTTGGTTATTTTTCTTTTCTATCAGACATGAGGTAAAATCTTCCGGTATAGGAAAGTAACTTTCCACATATATAGAACTTTTTTTTTCTAGTTTAATTACTCACTTGGCATTGAGAGTGATCTAAGCTGCCCCCAGGGAAGGGCATGGTATGGGGTGGGGGTGATAAAGGCAGGCGGGAGGTGGCTTTTGCTTATCCTAGCACTGGTGGGCTTGCATCAGGTGGCAAACTAGAACCTGAGGGAGGTGGCTTTTGCTTATCCTAGCACTGGTGGGCTTGCATCAGGTGGCAAACTAGAACCTGAGAGAGGAAGGAGTTTGACCTGCTAGGACTGTAAATAGCAGGGGTGACCATAAGCAGTTGGTGAAAGGTTTTTGATGTTAATGAAACATAATTTCTGTGGGTGGCAGAAGCAACAAATAAAATGGCAACAACTGCTGCACTGCTCTGTGTGTTGTTAATGCCAGTTGCCCATCGAGGCTTATCGTTCTGAAGCTGCTACAGGTAGGTCAGGGTTCTGGGTTGGGTCAGTGTTTTGTTTTATGTGAGTGTTTTCATCTTCTAAGAGGAAATGATTGTTCTTTTTCAGGCCCCACTGATGGGACATGCTACGGAGTCTTCCAAAATATTTACTACTTGTACATTTAAACTGGATTTCTTTGTCTGCTGTGTAGTTTTAGTAGCTAAAACTTGTTTTCTTCTATAGAACATAAATTATATGAGTGTTGTAATAAAAATCTTGTTTAAACCTGTCTGAATTCTAGTGAAGGAAAATGTGTAATTTCTCTTTTTGGAGAAGATAACAGGGAAAAAGTGGGAGTTAGTTCTCTAAGACTAGATTTTTATGTGTTGTTTCTTGACATTTTTGGGTATCAAAAACTGGATTATATGTTTTAACAATATCTTCCTTTGGTTAGCTAATGTCACAGAGCCTCAGGGCTTAGTTACCACCCAAGAGGAGAGTGCTTAACCCTGGATCCCAATACCTTTCATCTTTACAGTCTTCAAGGGGAATAAAATGCTGATGAATTGCAGTTTGTTTTGAAGTGATGACACTTGTAATAAACTACAGGAAAAACAGCTTGCTGCTTCAGTTAGACACAAATGTTTTCCTAATATCCTGTCAAATATTTAATGAGCTTACTGGAGTCTACAGAAAAACCCTCATTGCCAAACACTGAGGACTGCTGACTAACAATCCCAGTTTACTACATCTCTCACCTAATTCCTTTTTACTCATGGATTAGTTCCCTTGGGTAATTTGATAACCCAATGCTTGAACCTAGTAAATAAAACTGAATATGGAGTGATTGTGTCGCAAATTCTTAAACATTACCAGAAGTATATAAAAGTATTTCTATTGAACTTTCTGTCCTGAAGGCTCAGTAAAGAGCTACCAGCCTTTCGTTTGGGGATCTCTTTTTGAGAATGGTAGCAGACAATTCACAGCAAGTTGTTACTTATAAAATATTCTTACAAATACTTGTGTAAGTAAAGCTAATTAAAGGTTAATATAAGGTCTTCTAGTGCATGTGGGTAAGTTGAATTTGCAGCAGTTGCCTTTTAATGTGTGTAGGGAAGCATCAAATAACTTCCTGGCAAGCAGGTAGTATTGCATTACAGGTGACAGTTTAAGGATCTTGATTATAGGTTTTGCCTGGGCTTTGTTGTGCTGAACCCACCCTTGGACTGTAGAGGAAGGATAGATACTGTCATTAAGAGGCGAGACTTACCGGTCTTCTAAAGACTTTAGAAGATGGAAAGGTCCCTTTTTATTTTTTTTTTTAGTATGGACAAGAAAATGCTGTTCTGTTTCACAGAACACATGTAATATGTTCTGTGAAACCTGGGTTGAAAATCTGAATTTCTCTCTGTGTTTTATAGGATGTTAAAACACTGCTCAACAAATGTGTTCCTTCCGGTACCCTTACCTCTAGTGAAGGAGTGCTGCTTGTCCTAAGGGATGACCATGAATTGTTGTTTCGAGTCAGTAGAAACTACTTCTGTTGGCCTTAGAGTAGCCTGTTAGTGAAAAGGGATTAGCCAGTGAGATACAGATGCCGTTGGTGAGAGTGCACTGTCCATTCTGATACTGTCTGAAACACACGTCCTGTTGGGGGGGAAAAAAAAAAAAAGGCAAAAAAAAAGCCAATAAACCCCATTATTTTTAAAATTAAAAGCAAAGGGTTTGTGTTCTTCCCAATGCAATGGGAAGGTAATTTTTGTTAGTCATCTGATAGGATTGAAATGATTTAGATTTAGGGATGATTTATAGAAGATATCATTCATCAGAAGGACTTTTTTTTACTCTGTTATTGTGTAAAAGGTGGCAGTATACCATGTACAGTAATTCTTACAAGCACATCATTTTGTTACAGTATGTCCTTTTTACAAGGAAAAGGTTGAATGTTGCCAGGCCACAATTTCACCGATAATCTTAAAAAAATTAATTTAAAAATTGCTGTTGTATAAATGTGTTGAGGAAAAAACTGCAGAATAAGGCACTGATTGAGACATTTAGAGTGAAAATGAGTAGTGTCCATTGTAGTGCTTCCTAGTTCAAAAATTACATCTAAAACTTGGCAGCATTCAGCTGGTGTGTGTGAGGCAAAAGCTCATGCTCTGAGTGCAGCAAAGGGAGTCGAGTCAATCCCCCCTCACAGGAGAGAGGGTGGGTGAACGGTTCTAGTCAAGAAGGGAATTTAATAACTTTCCAGGTAACTTTATAGCTATTTTTATAGCTGTACTTCCCCTTTGTATGCTGAGCACCTTTCTAACCTCGTGCTGCGCTCTTGGAGCGTGTCAGGGTGCTGGGCTCATGCGGCGTCCTGTGGCTTTTGCCCCACATGGAGCTGCTGCTCCTTGGGTTGAGCTCACCATGGTCTTGTTCAGAACTGCTTTTAAGAGTGTTATGAATTCTTAAATTTTCCTATTATGTGTATTTGTTTGGCTTAACAGCAAGTCCCCGAGGAAGACATGCAGGAGGCAGCGTTAAGAGAAATGTTTTGCCAAAGTAACCAAAAAGTGAAAGGAGGGGAGGAAGGTGTTAAGAGTTGAGGATTCTGCAGTAAAGCCTCTTCCCATTTTAGTCATTGTTTGGAAGCAACAGACAAAGTGACCATAATTGCTCAGATGTCCTGTTCTAATGGAGGTGTAGAAATGCTTGGAGAAGGTGTCAAGTTCTCTGTTAGTAGGTGCAACTTGCTAAGGCAGAGAGGGAGAGATGACGGGATCCTCCCAGATTCCTCATATGCGAAAGAAGCAAACCCCACGTGTATAGCTCTGCTGCCAGCTTGTGTGTTGTCTCGCTGTCTCTGTCATCTTTCTCTGCTCTGGTGTCCAGGCTGTTCTGGTGTCGATCTGTAGCTTTTTCTCTAGGTGTGGACCTGCAGGTGCAGAAGGAGACCAAATCTGTTCAGATAATCACAGGTAATCTTGGCTAGGGTAGGAGGAATGTGGTGGTCTGAGATCAGGGGAGACGATGTGCCTTTACTTGAAAATGTGGGAGATGTGCGAGGTCTACACTTGAAAGGAACAAAAAGGAGACAGAGACAGGACTGTTGTCACCTGACTTTGCAGTCACAGCTGTGACCACTGTTCTTTAGAAACTGGTGTGAAAGTTGAAGTGTGGTTTGAGAAAAGTGCACATTTAGGTTAATTAATGTTCTGTCAGTGAGAAGGATGTACAGTCACCACTCTGCTGCTTCAACTTCTTGGAGAAATGCCAATGAGGTTGGCAGTATTCATCTTATATACGTACGCATGTGCCATGTACAGGTTGGGCTGACTTAGATTTTTTTGATCCTTCTGTTAGGTGGATATAACTGAGCCAATGGACTTTTCTTGAAGGGCACGTGCTGAGAAGCTACACTCAGTGGTTTAGGAAATGGATTGTGAGATAATGTAATCTTTGTAAAAATGTTTCCTGGAAGTTAATGTTTCTGGTGAGCTACAAGCCTGTTTCCTTAGGAACTGTACCATGCCTTATTTTTCCCTTATCAGCTTTTTTTTGTGAGTGGAATAGTTTAATTTCTTTTAAAAAAAACCCATATCACTTATTGCTTTTGCCCTGTGATTCTTACACAAGCAGGTGCTGATGGCAGTGAATTCATGAAATGCTAAGAGAAGGGAAATCGTAAAAAAGGAAACACCTTCTTTAGCATAACAATGAAAGTGTTGGGTATTCATATTGAAACTATAGGTACAGTTCACTGTTTTTAAATTTGGATGTGTTCTTAAAGCTACTATACTTTAAGCATTTCAGAACATCTTTTATACTCAGCATAATTCTGAGGATTATTAGTTTTCTGAGATGTGTTTTATGGTAACAGAAGCTGACTATGATGTTATGTTTCCAGCTGCAACTGGCATTAGCCTCTTGCCATGATGCTTGTGTGTAGAATTTGCAAATAACCTTAGAGATGCTGTCAACAGATTGAAGTTCTGGGGGGCTTTTCCAATCATTTCTGTAGTTGGTGTGAAGTTCTGATGTCCAGCATAGTCGGAGTCGAAGGATTTGTGTTCACTTTTATTTTACTGTCACTGCTTCAAGTGAGGATCATCTCTTCAGTTATGAAAATGTAACCTGTGTGTGACCACAAAAGTAATTTCCCAGTTTTGTCCCTGTGCTGTTTGGCTGAGGTTGAGGAACCGCATCTGAGTTGTGCTGCAGGGATTTGGGCAGTGCGGGGGAAGTGCCAGCACTGCACTCAGAGAGACAACGGAAACACAAACACACAAACCAGTAATGCCAGGAGTTGACGCCAGTGGTAGTGGGGGCAGGCTGCAGAACCTTCTGCTGCTCCAGGGAATTACTGAGGTGTGACAGCTGATTTTCTTCTGTTAGTGTTAAAAGTACCACCTAATACTAAAGAAACAAGTTAGACATGAGCTCTTAACTTGATAGTTTTGAATTCATTTTGTATGAACCTCATTCAACTCATTCTTTTAGAAAAGATGTTATGTTGTTATGTAGAAGTACGGAGAACTGTATTCTTACCCTTAGCCTTTGAAAAAAACAGTAGCTTTGAATTTACCCAAATAGTATTTTTTTAAATGCTCTAATTAAAACAAACAAAAATAATATTAAAAAGGTACAAAAAAAGCAAACAAGTTTGCATCTTTTTATTATACATTGTTAACTATTAACAGTGGCTTTTGGAAACATGTCAGAAGCTGTCCATAGATGTGTGCATGGGAAGTGGAAAAGGCTACATCCTTCCTTGGAATGTGAAACAGTTCTCCAGAAATAAATGGAAATGCTTCTTGAAGGCTTGAAAATCATGGAAATAGACTTACTTCATGCTTAAGATGTCTGTTGTATTAGAAATAAAATCCAGAAACTCTGGGCTTGAGCTTGTCTTGGCATTCATGACCTATGTCTAAACCCAAACAGGTATCATGCCTGAAAAGTAGAAGGAAAATGACTGTTCAGCTTTTCTGTTATACAATGTTGTGAACTTCCTCCACATTTTCACTCGTAATTGTGAATAGTATGTGCCTAACAGGAAAAAAAAATATCTTAGGGCCCATGGCTTTTCCTTTAGCCTTGGAGAGTTGAGGTGATGTCCTGGAGTGTGAACTGTGCTACTGCTCACAGAAGTTGTTATTATATAGTTGTTATAATTATAACTCTGCCTTTACCCTGATGTCTGCATCATGTTTGGATAGGGTGCGGGTTGGAGGGGAGGAGGGTGGTGGTTGGGGTTGTTTTGGGTCGTATCAAAATGTCTGGCTTGGTTGTGTGTGGCCTTTGGGGCTCACATATGCTTGAAATAAAGCCGCCTCTACTTGCTTGGCCTTGAGGATAAGTCAAGTGGCTTCTGTAAGAACTGATGAGACCATTTTCTTGCAACAGCTGGAAGAGGCAGTAGGACATGGGTTGCCTGTAGCAGCAAGGGCCATGTGTACTTGTCATCTGTGGTATTTTTAACTGATTATTAAAGGACTCTCCTCTCTTCTTCACAGATAATGAGTTTTAGAATTTTAACCCTTAGATTTAAGTAATTACTTACTCTTACATGGTGTCAAGATTTAGGATCAGGGCTGTCGACTAGACTGATAACAGGTGCTCTCTGTTAACCCTTCTCACTTCCCAAAGGGGAAGAGAAAGGGAATAAGGGAGAGAGACTTAGGGATTAGAAAAGAAAGATCAGCTTTAGTGAAAATAATAATAAAATGGAAAATATACAAAACCAGTGTTGAACCCAGTCCCCCTCCTGATGGCAGTTGTGTCACCGTCACCACTGATGCTGAGGAGCAGGCCCTGGGGAAGTCCCAGGCTGAACTAAGTGGCAGATGGGAACTGAAATCAGCAGCTGGATTATGGAGCTGGATTCAGGAACACATGGGTTGGGATCAAAGGCAGAATGGACAGAATCCTCCTCAGATGCTGGCCAGTGAAGGAGAGAGCTTGAGTCTCATGATCCCTCAGCTTTTTATGGAATCTGATGTCTGTGGAATGGAATCGCTTGCTGGTCAGTTTGGGGTCCCCTCTTCTGGCCCCTCTTTCCCACAAGTGCCACCTTTGACTCTCTGCACCCCCAACATGATGCCTGTAGCGCTGTTGTGACCAAAGTGCAGGACCTGGCACTTGGCCTTGTTAAGCCTCATACAATTGACCTCAGCCCATCGCTCCAGCCTGTCCAAATCCCTCTGCAGAGCCTTCCGACCCTCAAGCAGATTGCCATTCCCGCTGAGTTTCATGTCATCTGCAGATTTACTGAGGGTACATTTGATCCCCTCATCCAGGTCATTGATAAAGATACTAAACAAGACTGGTCCCAAAACTGAGCCCTGAGGGACACTGCTTGTGAAAGCTTTCCTATTTTTTTTTTTCTCATGCTGCTGATTGAAAGCGGATATTGGTACAAGGCTTGGTTTAGAAACAGTCAAAATGTGTGAGTGTGCAAGTGCTGGGAGAACAGTGAAGGGCTTTGTCATCTGCGTCCTGAGGCCATTAATAAATGTCTGTTCCTGCCCATGATCATTGCACCTGGAAAGCACATCTGGAAAGAATGTGAGTAAGATTCTAGAGTGGGCTTCCTTATTTACTTGTTCAAGTTTCACTTAAATCCTGTTGTGTTTTATTACTTGAAAGAAACTGTGGGCAGTTTGCTGTTGCAGTCCTCTGGCTATCAGGGTGGCTGTTGGAAATGATGTACACCCTTCCACAGCCATGCCTCAAAAAACCAGCCCCACAGCTCTTCCCCAGTGCCTGTCTCACTTGCAAATCTTTTTCCATTTTTACAAACTCTCCCAACTGCGCGTCTTTTGTGGTCATTTTCTTTGAACTTTATTGTTGAAGTAGCCAGTGAGCTCTGCTTATCACCAAGTCGGTCCTGGAGAAGTTTGGGAAGAAAGAGGAAGATGCTGTGAATGCTGCCAGCAGTAGAACATATTATAATCCTTCAGATTTGGAGTGGGGGGTGAGGAGGGAATATCTGTTTCTTCTCTCCAGGAATGGAGCAGGGAGTGGCTCTGTCCTTTAAGCAGGTTTCACTCATGACCCAGACAAAAGAACAAGCAGAAACGTGAACTGCTGATTGGTTTATACAGCCATTTAAAAATAGCTATGCAAACTTCGATTCAGCTCTCTCTTGTCTGATAATTGTTTTGGATCTTAGCCATAGTATCTTGAAAATCCCTCATTTCAACAACAAAAGGAGTGTTTTCAGTTTTGAAATTCACAAAAGTCGTGTTACTTGAGTTCAATGCCTTCCAAAGTATATCCCTTTGTAGTAATTAAAGTATATGTGCTAAAATTTCAGAGAATCACAGAATGGCAGGGGTTGAAAGGGGCCTTGGAAGATTGAGCCCAACCCCTCTGCCAGAGGAGGATCACCTAGAGTAGGTCACACAGAAAAAGATCCAGATGGGTTTTGAATGTCTGCAGAGAAGGAGACTCCACCACCTCTGGGCAGCCTGTTCCAGTGCTCAGTCACCCTCACCGTGGAAAAGATTTTCCTTATGTTTACTTGGAATCTCCTGTACTTCAGCTGCACCCATTGCCCCTTCTCCCGTTGTTGGACATCACTGAGGAGAGCCTGGCTCCGTCCTCCTGACGCTCGCCCTTTCCGTATTTATAAACTTTCTTGAGTAAAATATCTTAAGTTTGGTTAAGCCTTAGTAGAGTTCAGACCTTCTTTCTGCAGCGCTAGATAATCTGTGGGTGGTTTGGGTTTTTCTTCTGGGAGGATTCTGCTGAAGATTCTGACAGTTGTACTTGAAGCTTGAACAGCTTGGTTGTACAGTACTCCCGAGTTTGCTGGTGCTCAGCAGTTCATCTCTCCTTCAGGTCAAACGCCATTGCAGAGGATGGTGTGATGGAGAACTTGGTATCATGTACTTTTTATCTCCAGCAAGCATCAAAAAATAAGGCGTTGTAATCATATTTAAAAGTGCAGAGGCAGAAGTGATGCTTAGCAGTGCTGTTTGCGATGTGATAAAGTGTGGAGGTGCTCTTTAGGAACGATATTGCTGGATAGAACTCTAATTTTCTTGTAAGAATCTGTGGTCTGTTAAAATGAAAAGGATGAGGTGATGTGTACCTGTACATGAAGGAAAACCCTTGGATGGCCTGATGAATTGCGCCTCAGCCCGGGAGTACACCAGCTCCTGTTGCATTCCTGCAGGGTGACGTTACCTCAGATGGGAAGTAGAGGATGCCTGAAGATATTTGACTTCTAAGCTGGCACCAAAAGAAGTTTTTCCTGAACTACTGAAAACTGATTAAATTGGAGTAAAACCCCAGTCCTTGTAAACTCTATTATACATGTTTCTGTAGCTCATATCATGGTTGGGGTTTTTTTTATCCTTTTAGGTGTCTGTCATTCAAGTTCATACACTTGGCACAGGTTGTAGATGACTGATTCTGACACAGACCTTCATTTGAGTTGGTAACCTGGAAAGGAGCTTAGAGATAAATTGAGGTGAAAGACAGCAAGACAGACAGACTGTCAAAGCGAGGGGGAAGAAGAAAAAAGAAAAGAAAGAACGCAGACATAGGGGTGTGAGAGGAGAAGCAAATGATCAAGAGTTGCCAATAGTGAAGGGCCACAACACCAGCTTGTGTCTTGTGCAGTTCTGACTACAAGAACTGACTATTTATTATTTGTCTTCTGTGAAATACATTCAGTGTTTTAAAAAGGAGATCTGCTACTGTGTAAGTATTTTAAGAGGTGTAATTTCCAAGCAGATGATGACTGTGAGCGAGAAAGGAATAGATCTACGCTTTTATAAATGGGAGTATTGGTTGTATGATGGCTTGTGAAGACTTTTCTTTAAATAAATCTGATCTGAATCTAGTTTTTACCCTCAAAGAGGAAAAAATCCTCAGCATGGGTGTCAACTGCAGTTTTGTTAGTACAGTAATCAAGTTTCTGATCATTGAGAAATGAGTGACATACAGGAAGTGAGCAGTTGCAGGTATCATTTGGAAAGTGGATTTCTTTTGGAAACTCCCAAATGCTTAAAAGTCAAATATACGAATGAGAGATTTGACCATGTGAAGTGGCTTTCCCCTGGTACTGTCCCCTTATTGCAGTGTGGTTTGAAGCTAGAGAGAAAACAGTGCAACCACCTTAGGAAGGAGCTTGGATTTTGGTTGGTTGGGCTTTTTTTGTTGTTGCTGCTGTTGTTTTTTAGCTGCTTAATAGTGATAGGATCAGAGGAAATGGTGCTGGTGGACAGGAAGCGCTCCATGAGCCGTCAGTGCCTGCTTGCAGCTCAGAAAGTCATCCCTATCCTGGGCTGCATCAAGAGAAACGTGGCCAGCAGGTCGAGGGAGGGGATTCTTCCACTTTACTCCACTCTTGTTTAGCCCCACCTGGAGCCCTGCCTCCAGTTCTGGAGCCCCTATGACAAGAAAGAATCTGGACGTGCTGGAATGTGTCCAGAGAAGGGCCACAAGGATGATCTGAGGGCTGGAGCACCTCTCCTGTGGAGACAGGCTGAGAGAGTTGGGGCTGTTCAGTCTGGAGAAGAGAGGGCTCCCAGGAGACCTTCCGGTGACCTTCCAGGATCTGAAGGGGGCCTACAAGAAAACTGGGGAGGGACTTTTTAGGATGTGGGGTAGTGACAGGACAAGGGGGAATAGATCCAAACTAGAGGAGGGGAGATTTAGATTGGACATTAGGAAGAAGTTCTTCCCTGTGAGGGTGGTGAGACACTGGAACAGGTTGCCCAGAGAGGTGGTGGAAGCCCCATCCCTGGAAGTTTTTAAGGCCAAGTTGGATGGGGCTCTGAGCAACCTGCTCTAGTGGGAGGTGTCCTTCCCCATGGCAGGGGGTTGGAACTGGATGATCTTCAAGGTCCCTTCCAACCCTGACGATTCTATGATTCTATGAAATGGCCTCAAGTTGCACCAGGGAAGGTTTAGGTTAGACATGAGGAAAAACCTGTTCATTGAAAGGTTTGTCAAGCCCTGGAACAGGCTGCCCAGGGAAGCTGCTGAATCACTGTCCTGGGAAGTCTTGAAAAGCCCTGTTGATGTGGTGCTGAGGGACGTGGTTTAGTGGTGGAGTTTAGTGCTGGGTTAATGATTGGACTCTGTGATCTTGGAGCTTTTTCCAACCTTAATGATCATGTGATTCTAAAGTGTCCGTATTTGATTTCCATTACTGTGTAGCTCAGGAGCATATGGACGGGGGGCTGTATTTAACTGCATACAGGCCGTTTCTGGACAAATAAACCTTCTTTTGTAAATACACTGAACTTTTTTACTCAAGGTTAGAAGCTGACATTAATGTATGTTTTGGTGACTTGTAAAGGAGTGGAATTGAATAATTTGAATACTTGGTGTCTTTTTCCCCACATTTGGGGCAAGACCGTGTATTTTAGGGTATTGGCACTCAAATCATAACCAGAAATTGTTCTTTGAGTTCTTTCAGTCTGCACTCATTCAACTCTGCAGTCATTCATCTCACTGAAATCAACCTGCAATAAATGGAATGCCTCTATCTTTTCCAGGGGTGTCTTGGTGAGACTGGAAGGATGCAGCCATCCTGTTGTTATGAAAGGCTTGTGTGCAGAATGCGGCCAGGACCTGACCCAGTAAGTATTCTCTGCTCTTTTTTTTTTTCCAGCTTCTTGCATGTGATTAGGGATCCAAGTTCTTCCTTCTCTCATTTACTGCTTTGCTTCTCTGTTCTGAGTCTTGGTAGTTGTGGATCATTCTTTTAGAAGTAACTGAAGTTGTAGATACTGGGAAGGAAGGAGAACAGTATTCATGCTACCTAACATAAGTAGGTCTGCTCAGAGTGCTCCTATAAGGAAAGCTGAGAGGGAATTTCCTCTAAAAGTTAAATTTCAGCATAATACACTTCCACATTTGCTTAAAAAAATTGTATATTTATTGAGATTAGCTTGTGAAACTGCTGCTTAAAGTTGAGTGGTCTGAATATATTAATTCTCAATCACATTATTAATAGTGTCATCATTTAATTCAGTATATTTATTTGCTGAAAAATTACTGCTTGTAGGCAGGAATCTCTGTTCCTTGTGGATAAAACCAACCCACGAAGAGGAATTAGGCAAGATCTCTGGCACTGGCACAAAATGTCTTAATTTACTTTTGTTTTTTACACATACACTTGGTTTGTCACCCTGAAATTTTCAAATTTGTGCCCTCTTTCTCCTTATATATCACTGTAGTCATAGCTACATTATTTACAACTGTATTTTCTTTTAGCCATTACAAGGATAGATAGAGGAATATGGGTGAGTAAGACATGATGTGGGTACTTGAGTTATGGTTCATGGTACAAATTTATGACTTAATAACTGTGCCTGCTCTTTCTGTGGAGATAAATGTAGAGTAACTTACTACCTTAGGTAGAAAACATAAAGACCAAAATGTAAAGAGCATGCATACAGACATAAATTCTCCTCACAGTGTATCTTTCTTTGCTTTTCACATACTTGTAACTGAGGTTGAGAGTTGTGAGGTGTGTCGACAGTGACTTAATCAATATGAGAGTTTTATCTGCAGATGTAAATAGCTGTAGGGTAACAACAGTCTCATTCATGTGCCCTTGCTTCCCTTGGGCTGTGTCTGAAGGGGAGCTCACTTGTCTCCAGCGCTTTCAATTTAAGGTTTCAGAGCTCTTCAGTTTTTTTTTTTAATGAAATATTCTACCATGGAACTAAAGGAATTTAAGCCTTAGGCCAAAAAGAAAGCAAATTGAAAAGATGATTGTATTTCTCTTTTGTTCTGTCTCATTGCTAATACAGTTGTTTCTTATTGCATATCCTACTACTAATTCAACAGCTGTTTTCCAGAATGGACTGTAGAATAGCCTGGATTGTAGAAATGAATGTTGCATGCTTGTTTCATTTGAAAGAAAAAACTTTGGTTTCATTTTAATTCATATTCCTTATTAAGAATTATTTTGTGAACATTATGCCATAAACCAGTGCAAGTGGACTGAATATTGATAATATTTTGCAATATGTAGCCCAGTTGATGGTTGGATATAACTTTAACGAGAAGTTGACTGATAAGATTTTGTAAATAACTATTATTTGACAAAACAACAAAGCTAACAAAGTTAGGGAAATAGTGAGTAGAGCTTTGCCTGCCCTGAACGAGTACTCCATTTGAGGTGTGAATACAGTCACATCTAAATATTGCTATACTGCTGTTGTTTCATTACAAATCTAGATTGAATTCGGGATTTGCAGTGAATTCAGTTTTCTCAGTTAATACTCCTGTACTTCAGATGTCGTCTTTTTATACTAAATGGCTTACGCATCTGGAAGAACGTTAGGCCTGCTCAGCCTACATCAGAGAGCAATTCAGAAGCATCAAAACTTTTCTTGCTTGCAGAGAAGAGTGGATTCGCTGCCAGCTTGTTGAGTGTCAGTCAGTGGTGCATCCTTTCTGTTAAACAATTCATATGCTCATTCAGCAAATGGTCTGAAAACAGTTCACCTTTTTTAAAGGCTCTTTTAAAATAGAATTCAGTGTTATATATGAGGTGTTCTGAACTCAGAAGCAAAGATGTAAGATGCTAAATTGTGCCTGAAAACGTTGGCCGTTGAAATCTCTGCCTTTCACCTCTGGGTATCAGAGCTCCCCAGCACAGGGGCACAGCAGAAGTGTGGCTGGCTGTGTGTTCACCTCAGTGCAGCTCAGGAACATTTTTATTTTTTTTTTTCCTCAGGAGCTTGTTTGTCATGAAGTAAATACCTGATTTTGTCCTCGGTAGGACAGGTGTTTGTGAGAATGAGAAGATGTACACGTGTCGCACAGGACGCAATTTTACAGTGATATTTTTATTGGTGATGAACCATAAATAATGACTTTAAAATTAGGTATCAGAATTTCTGTGATGCATCTGATATACTGATGCTATGTGGTGTTTCTTGGTCAGTTTTCAAGTATTTCATACTCGTGTGTGTACGCACGCTCATATGATGATGATCTGTATTCCATATGTATTCATATTTATTTGCATATATATACAGGCAGCTATGTCATATGGATATGTCTAGGAGTAAGAGTGTGTCTGCAATATACACATTAATAAAATAAATACAGGCACACAGATGTAGTACCTGATTCTTTGCTGAAGGGAAAAGCACATATGGGGATTTCTTGGGATGCTTTTCTTGAAGCAGCACTTGCACGTGAGTCATTCTGTGTGTGAAGAGTAACTTTGCCTGTCCTTTGCAGTAGTTTTAAATTTGAATAGTCTAGTGGTTATACTTTTAACTTTTCTTACACCAATCAAAACATAGATGTTTGTTTCATCTTAGTGTCATTTTCCATGAAATAATATGGAAGCATAACCAATTACAGTGATTTTTACAAGGTTTTTATGGTGAGCTACTTTGATCTCTTTATCCATTTTGTTCGGTAACCTGCATTAGCAAGAATTTGACAGAGTATATTGGTCAAAATAGTTCTCTTTTCAATCATAGTTTTCTGAGTGGTGACCAGTTTGATGCTACGGATTTTTGTGTGTTCAGCTTCTCACTAAACTACTGCTCTCTCTTGCAATGTTTCTTTTCCCTGCGTGATTAGGATACGAAGCAAGAATGGAAAGCAGAATGTGCCATTATCCACAGCAACTGTCTCTATGGTTCATAGTGTCCCAGAACTGAAAGTTAGCTCTGAGGTAAGAACCAGCATGCTTGCTTTATTCAGAGCTTTCACTGTAGCTCCACAGTTGAGAAGCTTAAGTATAGGAGTTTCTTCAATGTGGTATATGCTTCGTGCTGAAAATTTTGGCTTTGCTTTGAAGAAAAAATGGGTGTAGAACACCATTAGCCCAGGGATTTTGTGTGTCTACCCAAATGCAGATTGATTTTTATCAGGTTTTATAGTGGGTTTTTTTAGAACTGTGCACTGAAAAGATGACAATTCTGTGACAGCAGCAGCAAAACTTACTGCTTCCATGTTTTTGTCTCTAAGAATGAACACTTTGTGGGAAGGTTAATTTCCACAAGCTGAAATGTGTTCAAAGCTTGAACTGTCTTTGAAACCCAGCTTCACCAGTCACCTTGCAATTGGTCCCACTAGATATAGTGAAGCTAATTTGTTTGCAACTTACTGATATGTTAAATTTCATTATTTTTCAAAAACTGCATTCAGCTGAGTTGTCAAACTATACTTGTTAATACCTCATTTTTTTAGAGGAAAAAATATGCTTAGTTTTAAACTTTCTATTTATCTTCCTTATCAGCCTGATCTTTTTTCACTTTTTTATGTTCCTATTTTTTTTGTAACTCTTCAAAGAACACAATTGAGAAGAAATGTGCAAATATAAAAGCAGATAGAAGTGTCCCCATCATAGCAGAGCGTTTCAGAGGGCAGTTTGCACTTGACTCCTGCTTCTTCATAATGTTCCACTTAACTTTGCTTTTAAGTTTAGCTGTCTTGTGGGCAGCAGTGCAGCTTGCTATCAGAAGTAGTTGAAGTGAACACAGAGCTTCATGGGGTACTTTGGAAGTTTGTAAATATGTGCAAGACAAGTAAACTTCAAGTATTTTACTGGAGTCTAAGGTCTTTGATATCAGTGCCCAAATAGAACTACATGATCTATGTCTGAAGGCACATATTCTTAGCTTGACAGGTAAAATAATTGCTGTCATTAGCAGCTTTGGTTTTATACTCAGACTGATATTGTCAGCCCTCTTGTACCAAATTGATACAAGATGCTGAACATTGCAGCCAGAGTTTTCAGAACTGGTGGTGAACATGCCCTTTGATGTACTCCAAAGCTGCTGCTATTTCCTCTCAAGACTCTTGTCCTTAAATTAATTTGGTGGTTACTACTTTATCAAATTTGGAAGTTGTCATGTTTATCAATTTATCAAAAATCTTTGGGAATATTGGGGGGTTTATATAGAAAATTGCTAACAAAGCTGCCATCACTACAGTTATGTTGAAGCAGCATTTCCCATGCAGTTAGTTTGCAACAGAACTTCTTCTCAAGCTCACAGTACACAAATGGCAATAAACCTAATTTGTCATCTAAGCTTAGTTGTGAATTTTTTGTTACAGCAAGCCGAGCAGCTGGGACGGGAAGATCAACAGCGACTACACAGAAATCGAAAACTGGTGCTCATGGTGGATTTGGACCAGACATTGATCCACACCACAGAGCAGCACTGCCAACAAATGTCTAATAAGGTAAGTACTCGGTGTTAACTTTCAAGCCAAAGTAACAACAGGAATATTTCTAACAGTACAACAGGAATATTTCTGACAGTATTTAAATGATGGTTCTTTAAGAAAACATTCTGCGATTAGGTAAAGCTGTAGCTGAAGAATAACTGGGATCTTTATCTGCAAACTTCCTTGCTGGTTCGCTATCTGATGGGAAATTTCCATAGGCATAATTTACTTTTATTATTCAGTCTTTATCTGAACTCAATGTGTACTGAAACTAATCTGAATGAAGTTCACCTTAGAGTACTGACTGGAGTGAGATCTTGTGCTTGGAGAAATTTCTCAGGTTGCTCTTTTCAGATGGCGTTGCCCTAAGTAAAGATCTGAATGAAAGTTACCTTGGTTATAAACTTCTCCACAGTGCAGCTTCCTGCACTTGAAAAACTTAAATGTTGGACAGCCTGGCACAGAGTAAAAATGAGCTTTGGATTTTATTCATCTGCATAATCTTTGTGGACAAAACTTGCTTTAGCCTGGTCAGAGCAAATAAAAGTAGTGTAAGTGATGGAAGAGGGCACTTCTGGAATGCTGGCATTTTAGTTTGGTGTTTTGATAATATTGAAACATGCTCTTTCTTCTAGGGAATATTTCATTTCCAGTTAGGTCGAGGTGAGCCTATGTTGCATACTCGTTTGCGTCCTCATTGTAAGGAATTCCTGGAAAAAATTGCCAAGCTGTATGAATTACATGTTTTTACTTTTGGCAGCAGACTGTACGCACATACAATTGCAGGTGAGTAGTGTTTTACTTTTAACAATATTTATGTGCTCAGCCTTCGTACTCATGTAATTAGTTTTCTTTATGTGGTTGTTTTCAAGTATTTGTTCTCTGTTTTGTGCACAACCACTTCCTGTAAGCAGACATTTTGGCTCATTTATAAGGCAGTGCCTGTATAGCCTGTAATTTTAGAAATAATCCTTTTTTTTTTTCCATCAGACACGCTGGGTTTTTTGCTTCCCTGATGGTTAGAGAATCAGATTGTGACATGACAACTGGTGCCTTCCTATTGGATTAAGTACAAAATGATGCTTATGGGCTCAAAAAATGATTTACAACATCACTTGCTTTAGAAATCTAAAGCAACAGTTCCATAAAAATCAGCAACATGAAATTACATCCTCCTGTGGGGAACACCCACCCGCCACTGTGTCCTTTTACCGAAAGAGGATTGGCTGCTACAAATCAATTTAGAGCAGTTCTCTTTGTTTCCTAGAGCTGAGATGTGTGTGTTTGAGCAAAAGCACAGATCTAGCAGTATTTTCACATATTCAAGAACTTAGAAATATTTTTCTCCTAGCAACAGAAAACGTGTATTTACATTACAACAGCAGCAGTCTATGGTGTGGGTCACTAGCTGAAATGTTTTCTTTTTTCCTGTAAATATGAAATTTTCCTGTAAATATGAAATAAATATACCCTGTTATGCAAGCATATGGTCAAATTCATGCTAGGAATGTGACTTTAAACTGTAAAATTGATTTTCACCCTATCTTGAGTCACCTTTGAGAAAATAGTGTTTTTCACCTCAGACTATTAAGTCTGTCGGACTAAGACAATGTAATTATCAGTGTTTTAGGTTATGACTCTGCGTGTCAGACTGTCCTTGATGATGTTCCATGTCTCCTGGCTTTTCTTTTTGTCTTTCACATCTGCTTTTTCGTTGTGTTGTCACAAGTGCCTTGAGCAATGCTGTCCCAATGATCCTGCTTCTTGGCAAGAAAGGAAGATTCCAAAATAGAGAGCTGACTATCCTAGTTAGCTCTAGAACATTTTAGAAAAGGATTGTGGATCTGGAGACTTCATTTATGTGTAGTAATAACCACAGAAGGTGCTTGTTAGGACAAATCCAAGAAACTTCTGTAGTCAGGAAGTGACACCTATTTGTGGTCTCCAACTAATTCTCCTTGAATGAAGATCAGGGTTGGTGTGCCCGGCCAAGTGAAGGTTTCTACATTACTCAATATTTGTTGGCTGAGTTGTTTGAAGAATCTTCCTATGGCTTTGTCAGTCTCACTGTTGGATTCTGTCATGTGCTACTAAAGCATTAGCACTCCTGGAGCCTCCTGCCCTTCTCAGCATGTGCTTGTTTCTTGTGTAGCAAAAGCGGGATGATTTTCTTACACTCTAGGCCTAAATACCTGGCAGTAAGCAAGTGAATGTGCAGTCTTCCTCACTTGGGTCTATGTGTCAAAATCCACCTGGTGCCTCAGGTCAGAGATGTAGAGCAAATGTGCTTCAGCCAGGGAGAATGAGTTACAGAGGTGCTGAACTCATGAGGTGTAAGTGCTTTCCCACTGATGTTCTCTCAATGCCTGTTTTGCTCCTGGGTTTGTTCTTTTTAATCTCTGAGCTAAAATTTAGATTACCCTGCAGTCCTTCTGCTGGCACAGAGTGATACTTATGTGACAAACCTCTCTGTGGGCATCTGGCTTGAACTGATCCAATGATTCCACAGAAATAGCGACCAAATGAGCCAATCGGGGTATTGCTGCTTCCTGACATCCCCAGACTACTGGATTTTTGCCCGAAGCTCTCTAACCTCATCAGAAGCATTCAGACTACAAGTGCATTGCTTGTACAGCGATGGTGATGATAGTTCCAGCTGAAATATGTTGGTGGGGAGAGAGTCGATAAAGCCTTTGGGCAGTGTACCCACCTGTGTAACCAAGATGCAGTGAGAACTGTCTCGCTAACACACGGAGAGAACACTTGATGGCAGTGTTGGTTAAATGATCTCTCGGAGCTGTCAGTTGGGTATTTTACCATTATTCCTGTTACATAAAGGAAGGACTTGTAATAAAATGCCAGGAATATTTTTTGTAAGACCAAGCTTGTCTTCCTAGGTCCTTCCATATACATCCTATAGTTCTTTGTGAAGCCTGAACTCTGAGCTGCTCCTTCCATATCCTGGAAGGCTTTTTACTTATTCTGCAAACATGACATCTTGCTAGTCGTCTTCTCTCATCCCAGCTGACTCCTATCAGCTTTGAAATGGGATTAGCTGCTATTAGTAAACATCATTTATGTCTGTTGAAATCATTTATCCTAAACCCTCTTTTAGTTCGACACATTTACAAACTGGTATCTTGTAGTACGTTTGTGAAGATAAATTTTGGATTTCATAATTTAGAGCTTCCTATAATATTTCTTTTCTACATAATTGTTTTGGTCAACTGTTACTTACCTTTTTTCCCTACTCTGCATAAGAGAAGTTCAGTGTGTTTAATAATACAGTCAGCTTAAATGCTGGTTGTAAAAGTCAATGTCACTGTGAATTTTGAGTTCAGAGGCCTCTAGTCCACAATAATGCAATGCAAAATCACTCTTAAGATTTATAGGGGAATTTCAAAAGTAGGACTTTGTTGAGGGCACTCATCTATATGGTTTGTTACAGCAAGTATATTACCGTATGTATTTCAAAAAGCAAGTATATTACAGTATGTATTTCAATAAATAACTGACAGAATACATGCATAGGTAATCTCCAGTGCCTGAAGACTTCCAATGCTATTGACATGTTGGGTCAACAGCTCTTTCCAGGTTCTAAAGTGGAACCTGAAGTACAACTGAACATGACCTAATACTTCAGAAATTCAATTTTAAGTTTATTTTTTAAAAGTATTTCTTCAAATTCATCTTGGATTCTACTGTTATATCACTTCTACTAGGAACTGCTATTTAAATCTGTCTTTAAGACTTGAGACTTCTCTAATATGAGTGAGTTAATCTTGAGCATAGCATCTTGTGGTGTTTTTTTAACTTTACAAATCCTGTTTGTAAGTTTACTTTTCTAAGATAGTCTATGTAAGATCAGGTAACGCAGCTTGATAAGTCTGTGTACAAAGAGCTAGTCTGAGATACTGGAAATGAAGCAGCTGGGGGAATAGTCCCTACTACGTAAGTCTACTGAATAATCCCTCAGAATCTGACAGTCAAAGGATCATGATAGTGTCTTCAGTTTGTTCAAGAAATTACTTAGACAATGTGCTCGGTATCCCTCTACTTTCTCACAATAAATGGAAGCTCAGTTTTGATTTGCAACAGCAAGCCTTTGTCTTCAATCCTTATGACTTCTACAAAAGGCTTAGACTTTTTTTTTTAACATGCTTACAAAATGAGAAATTCATCAGCATTTATCCTTCTGCTGGAATGGTTTGTGCAAATTGATACTTCTCCAATAAATAAAAGTATTAATTGTCAACACTACATGAGGAAACTGTGACCATAATAATATTTCAAGACATGATGGTGAGAAACGGTTAAGAATAAATAATCGAAACAAAGTTAGGAGTACATTTCAGGAACACTTGCTGGTTTTGCATGCTCAGTGAGTTTATACATAGACCTTTTCATCATTCTAAAGTCATAGAAACTTGGAACACCATATCCCCACAGAAAAGTGACATCATCTAAACAGCATCTTTTATAATGGTCTATATTGACTTTTCTTAAAGTCACTAGCACTTTGGAAGGGATCATCAATTTGAAACCAGCAGCTTCATTATTAAAGGTTAATACCCAAATGGTGTGCTGTCATAAAATTCTAAATCTTTCACTATGTAGGCTGTGCAAACATTTTTGTTTTGAAGATGATAGAGTTTTTCATGAGAGCTTCCCAGTTCTTTTTGTTAGCAAAAGCAGTATAACAATGATTTTATATTTTTTTTTTAATAAAGGAGTTAAATCTTAGCCTTAGTATTATCTTGGAGAATGTATCAGCATCTACATATGTAAAGTTTTTATTTCTTCAGATTTATGTTCTATTTGCAATCTTAAAACAATTAAAAGTTAGTGTTTTAGCTGTCAGTATGTGATTTGGCCACTAGTTGTCTGGTTTGCTCTTGCATGGAGTAGAACTGCTAAGGTCTGGTGCTGTTTTCTATATTGCTGTTCAAGTAGCTTCGCTTTGAAATACCCAACTCTCTTAAGATGATGTTTTATCTTTGTGGGTGCATCTCTGGTGAGCTGTATCCTCTGTGTATTTTTAGTGAATTATCAAGGGCAGGGGGGAAGTATTAACCTTAGCGAGTCTTTACCAAAGCATTACTGAAAAGCTCCAGAGGACTACCTGCTCTTTAGCCCCTGGCAGGTAGGGTTTCTGTGCTTGAGTGTTATTAGTTCAACTTCCCTTTTCTTACAGTTTTAGCTGGACAGCACTGCAGCTGAATGCCTCGTTGAGGTTTCACTGTTTGATCAGTACACTCCTGTCCCATTTAGTGTGGAGTCCCTGTGTATTCAGCTGACGAGTAGATGAGAATTCGCTTGGGGAGAACAGCGACTTGTATGACAGCTTCTGTAGTTTGTCAGAATATCTGTGTGTACAGCAATAAATCTTTGTAGCTAATTCTCTCAATTCATTATGCCTAGGTACTGCAAGGGTCTCACTACAGGGGATGATTCTACGAGTTTGCAGCAATTCTTAAGCATAGTCGGGTGAGTTAAGGTTGAACCTCTGTCCTTAACTCGGAATTTTCTTGCTTTTATGGGTTTTAAGTTATTCCAATTACACATTAATATTAATACATACAGGATCAACTTTTCAGAAGTGATGACTAGATATATTTACTTTTTAAATTTATGCCCTCTGTTTTTGAAGACCCAGATGTACTTTTGGGAGCTGGACTCCTAAAAGGAGTTGAACGTGTGTTCCCTGCAAATTTCAAAGCTCCTTGGAAGAAAACTAAAAAACTAAAATCAGTCCCTCAGAGTCTGTACTATTTTTGAACTCTGGTTCTGGCCATCTACAAGATGGCCACCATTTAAAGTCAATTAAAGTAAAACTTGAAATATTATTCCCAGATAAGTATTGACTGCCTTGTATTATTCATAAGAAAAATGAGAAGTTGATGCTAACATCAACACAAATTCAGTAAAACAAAAAATTCAGATTAGCATGTAAAATGCCAATTTCTTTCTAAGCGATTCTGTGGCTCTGATATGCTCATGAAGATGAACTTCATTATTGGAAGCTAGGTTCAGAAGCATGTGCATGTGTGTTTGTACACCCAAGTCACCATTTTCCTGAATAATGGCATTTTATCTTGCTTGAAGTTCAGCTAGCACAGCTTCTCCTGCTTTGGTTTTGGTTTGTCTTTTTTTTTTTTTTGAGTGCAGTCAGAAAAGTTACTGCAACTGAGCCTAAACATTTATAGAAATCCCAGGCTATTCATTTTATGTAAATGTATTAATGTAATTGTTAGAGGTGCAACTTAAAACCTACAAATGCAAGAGCTCCGGCTAAAACTGTCCCTTAACTCGCCCCTTGTGCTTAAGTATTGCAGCACATTGCCGACTCTTGTGAGACTTCTCTGCAGTCCCTAGGCATAAGGAGCTAAGGAGAGCATTTAGCTTTAAAGAACCACCTGTAGAGAGATAAATGTAAGTTGCAGATTCCTATGTATCTATCACCGGCTGTATCTTTTGGCCTAATTTATTTGGCTCTCACAAATTTATTTTTTTAATTGCACTTTTGTTGCTATGGTGAAGGAAAATGAGATGGCTTTTTAAAAATTAATCCCACTGCATTAGTTAGAAATACTGTTGTGTTTACCCTTTTCCTCATACGATGTCTTTTGACTTGAAGTTGTTCAACTGCTGTACACAGATTAAAAGAACTGAATTATATAGAACGTAAACAAGGAACAAACATCTTGAACATTGACTTTTTAATTTCTTCTTTCAAAAGGATTTTTGGACCCTGAAAAGAAGCTTTTTTCCCATCGGATATTGTCAAGGGATGAATGTATTGATCCATTTTCTAAAACTGGGAATCTTAGGTATGTATATGGGGCTTCTGCATTAAACAAAACAGGATAACAAAGAGATAGAATATGCTGATGTAACTAACAATCGCTTCCTCCATACTTGACATGTTTATAGTTCTTTATGTGCCCCTTAAATACCAACACCATCTCAGTAAAACTTAAATGCATTGCAGCGTTTCATCTCCATAATGTGTTCTGTGCTACTGGAACAGTAAGAATATGAAGCAATGATACCGTGTTTTCACTAATACTTTTTATTCTTGCAATAACATAACCACATTTCTACTTCATGGCTTGTGATCTTGTAAATGACTTGTATGTTGTGGTTTTTGTAATTAAATAAAAATTCTCAGTTTGAGGTTAATTCATCTATGAATATCTAGGATTCTGGCTTTCAAATGTGCTGTATGTGTAGCAGCTTCTGTTCTCTAGTGTTTCTTGAAATTAGGTCATCTAGAGCCTTGAATTCATGTTCTAGTCTAAATTCAGGTTCTGCTCTTATCTCGGCTTTATACTCTGGAATTTTTTTGAAAAGACAGATATGTGTAGTATTTCATAAAATGAGGTTAAAAATTATTGTCCCCCTCCCCATATGACCGTCACAAATGAGAAGCTTTTTTTCTTCTCTTGCTCTATTTTCATATCCATATGTATATCTTGGGTACTTTACTTCCTCCTCCAAGGTGATGGTTTTTTACTTCCTTTGTCTTGGACTGAATGAATGAGTCAACTTTTTAAAAACTGTTCTTGTGTCTTTTTCCTATTTATATATAGAGTATTGACCACGTGATAGTTGGCTTTGGGCTGTTTGTTGCTGTAAACTGTGAAAACTAGACCCAACTGTTGTAATATTTTGTTCTTGCACAGATTTGTTAGTTCCTTCTTTTAGCCTCTGGGATAGAAATTTTAAAATAGCTGTTTCCTCTTACTCTTTAATCGGTTGAAACATTGTATTCTGAATTACATAATTTTAATATTGCTGATTTTACAGCCATGTATAAGCGTGTCCGCAGACGTGCCTGTAATAAATGTCAACAGAAACTACTTTCTTGGATAGTATAAATTTCTAAAACTGGATTCATGTTATCAACTGTTTTATCTCTTAGAGATCTCTTTCCATGTGGAGATTCCATGGTTTGCATCATTGATGACAGAGAGGATGTTTGGAAGTTTGCACCCAATTTGATAACTGTGAAGAAATATGTATACTTTCAGGGGATAGGAGATATTAATGCACCTCCTGGATCAAGAGAAATTCAAATGAAGAAGAAAGGTAAATATACAGTTTTTTTAACCTGCTTTTCCAACTTTTTTGCTTTTCAGATGTGATTGATGTAGGTTTCTGCTTTTTCAGCCCTCTTTCCTACCTTGCTTTGGAGTTACAGTTAATAAACTCTGGTCTCAACATACTGCTGAAGATCAATGTTTTGATCTCTTCTTACCTCCCTGCCTAACTCATGCTAATAAAATTAGTGTGGGATTTTTTTAGCACTTACTGAATGTGGTGGTGTAGCATTTGACAGGAAATGTTCAACAGACTCAGCAGAGTAATACAAACAATTGATGCAGAGGGTATACATCACTATGTCAGTATTCATTTGGGCGCAAAATGTATTTGAAAGACAATATCTAAGAAAAAACTGCAGGGCTTTTTTCAGTTTAGCCAAGGTTGGTTGGTTGTTTTTTAAATCTATGTAGCATCACTCCTTGTTGAGCTTTTTACTTGTTGAGCTAGAGGTGTCCAATATGGAAATAATAATAATATAGTCAAACTGAATCAGGCCTCTATGACGCAGGACCTCTATGTTTGACTGATGTTACTTGCAGGGCAGGAACATTCACACACAAGAGACACACAAAGTAGGGTGACTTCATCCAGTGTTCCTGATGAATGTCTGTGCAAATTTCTGGATGTCTGCAGTCTCTTTCTCTCCTTCTGCAGACATCTAAAGGCACATTCTTGTTTTTCTGCCTTTGAGTCTGTTACCCTTTTACTTGCATTTCAACAGTGTCTCAAATGAACCTTGAACAGCATCTTTGTATTGCTAAAATGTGTACATCTTTTCAACTATTAAAATACAGTTCATTTGGTTATGGAAAACGGGAAACATATGAAAGCCATGGAAGTGTATAAAGGAAGTTCTTGTAGTTCTGGACCTTCTGATGTAAATTCTGCCTGTGTTTTCTTCTCTTCGGTAGTTTCATTGCCTGGAGGTATTATCACAGAGCTCATGCTACAAGATAAATCCTTTAATGTTTGCATAGTTAACAAAGAATTACTTATGACCTGAGTCATTTAAAAAAGAAAAAAACTGCTTATACAACTTTGTAACAAAAATGAAGTGTAGATTTGCTGGTCCTTTCTAGTAATCATTGACACCTGAAGTATCTTAAGAACTTTGAAAAGCCTAGTTGTTGCTTCTAAACATGGTGCAGTCTAGCTGCATATGCAAACTGTGTGTTTAAGGAAAAAGAAAATTAAACTTTGGTTAAGCTTTAAAAAAATACCCTAAGAAAATATACATATGTTTTGTTTTATTTATTTCCTCTGTCTTAGTAAACCACTCTACAAAACTGGAGGCACTGGATTCAGCAGCGACATCAGCAAAAGATGCTGAAGAAATAAAGAATGTCGTATGTGTAGAAGAGCAAAGCAATGGTCTGAAAACTACAAAGGACACTTGCACTGCAAATGGAAGTACTTCTGTGAGCAGTGAAGCATCTGACAGGGATGTGAACTCTTGTGATAAAGCTAATGCCCAGGACTCCTTAAATGATAGCACTGATCGCAAAATGGACAGTCAAGTCCCTAATGATTTGACAAATACGAAAGAATCTGAGGTTGTTTCAGAACAGGCTGACACAATAGTGGTAGAGAAGCAGCAAACCCAAGACACGACAACAAATGACTTGGACTTTGAACTGTCTAGTGACAGTGAAAGCGACAATGGACTGGATACCAGAAAGTCATCCACTTCTGTATCAGATAGTGAGAGTGAGGAAAAGAGAAGCTGGAAGAAATCCAAACAACCTCTGCAGGATGAAAATCTGCAGAAAGGGAGTTGTACTGATGCGAGTGAGAAAAAGGATGGTCTGGTGAACCATTCTGGGGACGCACAGTCTCTGCCTAGTGAAAATATTCATGACAAAACTGATTTTGAAGCACAAGAAGAAAGTGAGCAGGAAAGCCTTTGTGATTTAGGAAATGGGTGTACGGACAAGAAAGAAGCTGAAACAGAGTCTCAGAATAGTGAACAGTCTGGAATTACAATGGGAGAGTCTTTAGACCAGAGCATGGAGGAAGAAGAGGAGGAGGATGATACAGATGACGATGATCATTTAATATACCTTGAGGAGATCCTTGTGCGGGTTCACACTGATTATTACACAAAGTATGATAAATACCTGAAAAAAGAGATTGAGGAAATCCCAGACATCAGAAAAATCGTACCAGAACTGAAAAGTAAAGTGTTGGCAGATGTAACCATAATATTTAGTGGGCTCTACCCAACAAACTTCCCCATTGAGAAAACACGGGAACACTATCATGCCACAGCACTTGGAGCTAAAATTGTGAAGAATCTCGTACTGAGTGCTGATGATCCGGACAAAGCAACACATCTTATTGCAGCAAGGACAGGTAGGTATAGGAGACTCTAGTCTTCCATCAGCTTTTTCCTTGTTAGAGTTTATTCATCCCTTGGGCTGACTTTTGTGTAACCTACAGGTTTTAATGTAACTGAGATTAGAACTGAAATTAAGGGGAAGAGTCTTCCTAAAATAATTTAGAAGTCTCTTTTAAAGGCTCTTTTGCTGCTTTTTAATCAAGTGTGATTTTTAATTGTTAAAAGAAAGACCTGCTAAATAATCTCTGATGCCTTGTGTCATGTTTCACTTCTTGATTAAGAATTGGTGATACTGAGTCTTTGACTATTAAAAATGTTAAAGTTGCTATTCAACATCTGTGTCAGAGAAGTTTATAGTGGTCTCGCTATAAAGTTAGAACAGTATGTTCTTTCTTGGTTTTTCAAATTTCACTACACTAGATTTTTTTTTCACTGCTTGTTTTCTGTATGAAACACAAACTAATTTTTTTGAGAGACTGGAATTTGGCTGTCTACTCTTCATGTAAGCTTTCAGTACATCAGAAGCTGCTTTGTTTCATTGGCTTGCATTATAAAACTACAGAGTATATTTTCACTGGCTTTACTATAGATGTATATACTTTTCTCAAAGTGTGTGTAACCTAAGAGATGAAACAAGGTAGTTTTATACAGCTGACCAGGAATCGTTTCTTTGCCTTGAGGTGGCAGTCATTAAAAGAAACCCATCTTCAGTGACTAAAAGGAGAATGCTGCAGCTCCTTCATGTCTCTACCTCTTGAAATATGAGTAGCGGTTAAAATCTATGGCTTTAAACCAGCCAATTTATCAGTATGTTGTGATAGGCTAATCAGTTGTGGGGTTTTTATTAACTTAAATAACAAGAAGACTCTATATTTTCTATTAGTATAAACTTACCTCACTTTCCAGTTATCTCAATGTGCAGTTCTAGTGACAAAAAGCACAGGCAGCTTTTATTGCAAAGTTGATTTGGCCAACTATAGCAAGAAGGGGTTGCAGGATTGAGCTGGTCAAGTAGCATCAAATTAAAACCTGTACCGTTGGACTTGCAGTGGAGTAGCAAGTTTATATTAATTGTCCTGATGTAGATAGGAATTTAAAGTAGCAAAAACCTAGAAACCAGAAGAGGCTGGAATTAGTTTCATTGGAATTCTTCTTTGTGGAAGTGTCAGAGTTGAAATAGTGAATGGGAAGTGTTAAAATCGGTGGATGTATCAGTTTGGGGCTCCGTAGTTGCTGAACAGCTCTTACAAGTACTTCTGTTCCTGCACTTTTATCAGCACAAGTTTGTCCTACTTCATTGGAGGCATAATAGCTGTCAATAGAACTTTCATGATTTTTTTTCCCACTTCAAGTCTTAAAAGGCTTCATTTCAAAGCTGCTTTGCCTATATGTTTTCTGAATGTAGTTGTACATTGGATGCAATTGTTGTGTGATGTGGTAACTTGTGTGATCGGTAGGATAAATGTCTATGAGACCGTCCCAAACATACACGTTTTTCTAGAGGGAAAAACTTGCCTAACACCTAAGGTACACGACCTATGATAATGAGAAGGAGTTGAGTTTTTTTTTTACTTTTTTTTTTTTTGGAATGTATGGTTTGAGGTGGGTTGTATGTTTATATAGATTCATTATAAACATCCTTATATTCTACTTTTGTAAGCCAATTCTTCGCTACTTGCACATTCTTAGTGAATCTTCTACTAATCACAGAATTGTTAGGGTTGGAAGGGACCTTGATGATCATCCAGTTCCAACCCCCCTGCCATGGGCAGGGACACCTCCCACTAGAGCAGGTTGCCCAGAGCCCCGTCCAGCCTGGCCTTAAAAACTTCCAGGGATGGAGCTTCCACCACTTTTCCAGGCAACCTATTCTGGTGTCTCACCACCCTCCTGGGGAAGAACTTCTTCTTAACGTCCAATCTAAATCTCCCCTCCTCTAGTTTGGATCCATTCCCCCTTGTCCTGTCACTACCCCACATCCTAAAAAGTCCCTCCCCAGCTCTCCTGTAGGCCCCCTTCAGATCCTGGAAGGCCACCAGAAGGTCTCCTGGGAGCCTTCTCTTCTCCAGACTGAACAGCCCCAACTCTCTCAGCTGGTCTCCATAGGAGAGGTGCTTCAGCCCTCGGATCACCCTCTTGGCCCTTCTCTGGACACGTTCCAGCACATCCTCTATGACAAGATCTTTCTTGTCATAGAGGCTCCAGAACTGGAGGCAGGGCTCCAGGTGGGGTTAAACAAGAGTGGAGTAGAAGAGGCAAATCACCTCCCTGTAAATCTTAATACAAAAAAATGTTCAACTTTAGGTTTTGGTCACATGAATATGCTTTCATAGTATTTGAATTGAATTTGTTAGCTCATTTTAAGTTGATTTTTCGTGGTACTTGTTTTTCAAAAAACGTTTCATAGTGGTTTGTATTGTTCAGACTTTTTGTCAAGACCTAGACCTCTCCTTCAAAATAATCATCTCATCTTTGTGTTGCACTTGATACTTCAAGCGTATTCAAATATTGCCTGCTAATTAACACAAGATATCACAGGAAAAATACTATTGCTGAATTGTTGGGTTGACAAACCTTTATTGTCAGTACATAGAAGCTGACTCCTGCTTTTAGTAAGAAAAGAATTGCTCTGATTCTAAAAGAGGCAACTTGGCAGTGATTTCTCCTAGTGAGCAGGACTGTTATCTTTCATCCTCAGTTATTTTTGTAACATTGGCAATGAAATGGGCATTTAGAGTAAAAAAAGCCTCTATGTTCTCCAATAACCCTTTTTTTTTTTTTTTTAAGATTCTCTTATGGTTCTGGTTTTGTGGTGAGTGTTTGGTTGTGAAAGTGCAGACTGTAGTTCCTCACCTCTGGTTAGACAGGAGTGGTTATGCTGCAGCATCCTAATTTCATGAGGGAAATTCTGGAGTTTAATCAGAGATTTTAAATACATAAGTTGTTTCCTGTCACCGCTGGTTTTGTGACAATTCAGCTGACAATGTGATATTTTTTATTGTTTTTTTTATATACTGATTCTGGTGTGGCTAGAAAGCAAATTGTACAAGTGTCTCTTACTGCTCGTCAGCCACACAAACACTGCAGGGCAAACATTAATTGCTGGTGAAAGAGGGGAACAAAAGCACATCCCTTCTTGAATAAAACTCAAAAGTCAGTGTGCTGAGACCAGACAATATTGTTCTGCTTTTTTGTTTTCTCTTTTTTTTAAATGTGTTTGTGAAAAGGTGATTTTAAAATGTACGTGTTGGTTCAGTGTTTCTGGGTTTTGACTTTTGAAGAGAGAGGAAGAACTTCTCTGAGAAAATAAAGGGAAGTCATCAGTGTGAAACAGAGTATCCCCTTGGTCTTGGAGTGATGAGTTTTCCCCCTGCAAAATGGCCACATCCCAGCTTGGTGTATGGAATGGACAGCTAGTGAATACTATTTAGATTGTGTTTACACCATCCTTGCCAGCCTACTGCCATAAATAATTGAAATTTCTTTTATTCTCTGTAAATACTTGTCTCTCTGCAGTTGTTTCTGTGCAGACATGGATAGTCTGAATTCTGAAAATAAGTAAATCTTTTTTTTCTTGGGGAAAAGTAGGAATTTTTTTTTTATTATAGAAAGAGGACAATACTATCTACTTGAATTACTGTAAAACACAAGGGTCTTGGTATCATCTAATCAACTTTCATAAATGTGAGTGCCTGAGAAAAGGCTATGGTAGTGTCCCTTCCATGTATGGACTGCATAAATCCTACTTCAGTTTTTGAAACATCTGCTCTTTGCTTTAAGCACCAGTAAACTGCACTGGATGATGAGTTGCTGGAGCTGTGTACATGCTTGGCGAAGCAGTTACCGCGTTATTTCATAAACCTTGTTACAGTCCTGCCTCTTTTTTTGTATTGAGTTTTTGTTGGTGGGTCAGGTAAAGCTGTTCAGGTCACTTCACTATTCTAGTCAGATAGGAGAGGAAATGTGTCAGTTCAGGCCCTACATTTTTCTTTTCCAAAATATATTTAATTCTGTGTGTATTTTCCTATACTCTGAAAGCTATATGGAAAAATATATATGGAAAGCTATATGGAAAAATCCTTACTTTTGGTGACAACCTATGTCAATTTGTGCTTAATACTGTTAAATACCAGGTTGCTTAAAATAACAATTTACTGTGAACCATGGCTCCTTTTATTAATCTTCATCTCTCTACTTAAAATGTTTATTGCTGAGTGTGACTGAGGTACTGAGAGAGGAGAGAAAGCTGCCGGCTGGTAGTCTTGTTGGACTGCCCTATGACTTGGTGTGAGGCCTTCACCAGGCATAGCTGTGATGTGTCCTCAGTGTGGTATGTTTTGGTTGGTTTGTTTTTTTTCAAAAGAGTATTTTCAGTAAGGTGATGGAGACATGAGTATTACCATCTCTAGGATCTTTATGAAAATCTTGGAAGTACCAGAGTACCCAAGTTTACTACAATCTGCAGAAAAATACCGTCTTAATTATAGGTTAACCTCTGTGCCCATATATAGCTCTGTGTGTGTTTTTGCTTTTGCTTAGCAAACTTTGTTAAATCTGTGAATCACCATTTTTATTATAACCAATTATTGATTTTGATTAAGTGTTGCTCTAAGTCACTGTATCAGAGCTAGTGTACTTGAATTGCTGCTGATACTCACCTCAAGTTACATAAGAAACAAAATACTGCACTAACCGCTACACTGAAGTCCCAGTACCCAGATTTTCTTAGCCATAAACTGCTGACCAGGTCTGGGACTGGGGGTAGATCTCACTTTATTCTTCTAAGGAGTCTGGAGGGCAAGGGGTTCTATTTCTGACCCTTGTGACCAAATGAGAGGGTTTCCCTTTACCTCTCATCTCCCCAACATCCCTGGTATCCTTAGCCTTAAGCCATTGATCAGGTCTAAGACTGGATTCAGCCACACCTGGGCTCCTCTCTGAGGAGTCTGGAAAGCAAGGGAGTCCATTCTGAAACCCTGATAACGCAACAGGAGGGTGGCCCTTACCCCTCCGAATCCCCATGGAAATCGCTCTAACCCGACTCCAAAGCATTCACTGTGTACATATATTTACTTGCACAAACACGATAATCCTGTTGCTTTCATCAATTTGCCTTGTAGTAAGTAGTGACCTTGCCATCAGCTTGAACCGCAGCCCTTCTTTGTTGCTCCCTTGCTCTACTTCATCAAGTTGACGTTTACAAAGATTATTAAACCATTAATCTTTCCTAATACCTGCTTTCATCTGAGTGAGGTGCGTTCCGCTCGTCCTGCAGCCAGCAGAGCCTTAGCTGGGGTTCTACAACAAGGGCTTTAAGCTATTGAAAGGGAAGAGCTCTTCTGTGGCCCCCACAACATGTAGCTGTGTCTAACCGCAGGGCTTCCTGCAATTCCTACTAATGTCCTATAAATAAAAATAATAGTAATAGTGCCAGCTCCCATGGAAGGTCCCTCTGGCACTGGAAACTGGCTCCTTTCCAGCAGCGGTTCCATGCAACTGCTCTGCGTTGCTCGTTACTCTCATAACTTGGAGTTAATTGGAAAACAGAAATTGAAAAACATCTTCTATCAGAGGATGGATGGTCTTGGTGCACTGATTTCCCCCCACCCTTCTTAGAGTTTTTCTCTTCTACCGGTTAAAGCCCCTTGAACTGCGAAGGTGCACTCGCATTAACATGGCTGGAGCACTAAAGTTGTTTTCATTGGTCTTTGTTGGACAGTGGGTTTATTTTTATTTCACTGCAAAATTTAAAATATGGCATTTCTAAATCATTTGTGGTTTGGAAAGGACTTGATCTTTCAAAACTCTGTTTTGTGTTTGTGTTTATCTTGGGTTCTTATATTAACATTTTTTTTATTGCTGTCCTGGTTTGAGCTAAAACAGAATCTATTCTCCATTCAGTGCTTTTACTTCTCAGCTCAGTCTCTAAGTGACTGCACTTTCTGAAGGCATCAGTATTTTTGCAGTGTCTGCTTCCAGCAGTGATACAGCTAAGGAGTGGTGTGTGCAGAAAGGCTTTTGATTGTGCTTGCTCCTATAGAAACCAAGGTCACTGCTGAATCTTATGTACCACACTGGAGTGCTGTAAGTGAAAGGGTGAAAGTAAAAAGTCCTCCCTTGTGGGGAGAAGCAGACACAGGACGTGTGACCCAGCCAAGGTCTTCCATTCCATATGCAGTATAAAGCTGAGGGATCACAAGAGTTAAGCTCTCTTCTTCAGTGGCTGGTGTCTGAGGAGGACTCGTCCGTTCTTCTGCCTTTGATCCCAATCCATGAGTTCCCAAATCCACTTCCTGAATCTCATTCTTCTCTGCTGCTGAGTTCAGCCTGAACTCTGGTGGAGTTTGATTTTGCTTTTGTATGTATTTGTATATTTCATTAATTTTTTATTAATAATGTTATCCTTTCTTTTTAGAATCATAGAATGGTTTGGGTTGGAAGGGACCTTAAAGACTATATAGTTCCATCCGCCCTGCCACGGGCAGGGACACCTCCCACTAGACCAGGTTGCCCAGAGCCCCATCTAACCTGGCTTTAAACGCTTCCAGGGATGGGGCTTCCACCACTTCTCTGAGCAACCTGTTCCAGTGTCTCACCGCCCTCCCGGGGAAGAACTTCTTCCTAACATCCAATCTAAATCTCCCCTCCTCTAGTTTGGATCTATTCCCCCTTGTCCTGTCACTACCCCACATCCTAAAAAGTCCCTCCCCAGCTTTCTTGTAGGCCCCCGTCAGATCCTGGAAGGCCACCAGAAGGTCTCCTTGCAGCATTCTCTTCTCCAGACTGATTGTTACTGTTTCATTAAAGCTGGGGTTTGTTGTTTTTGTCCCAACCCATAAGTCTCTCTTCCTTACTCTTTCCCTTCTGGGAAGAGAAAAGGATTAATAGAGAGCATCTGTCATTCCTTTAATGGCCAGCCCAGCTTCAACCCATGACAAACGCAGAGGTACTAATGTGGAGAAAAGCTTTACATTTACTGTATTGCTCTGAAATCCTGAACTCTGGAATTGCTTGTATTTGCTGCTGAAAATAGAAAAAAATGTATTTTTGCCCAGAACACTTTTTTCTTTATCTAAATCCAAGAAAAAATAACATCTTTGTATCTAAAGACAGAGGAAAAGGTAGCCTTACTCTCCTGTATTCTGTTGGGGTTGGGAGGCGGGGAAGGGGGGTGAAGTAGTGAAAGAGTAGCTTTCAGCACTTTGGTAAAGGACAATGATCTGCCTATTCTGTTTATTTACTCTTTTGAGTTTACAGAAACTGAAGTGTCTAGCTAGTCAGGTCACTCCTCAAGTACCTTTCAGTTGATCTGTCTACCGCAGGAGATCCTAGTTCAGATTGTACACAGGCCTTTAGGTACTTCCTGCTGACTGCTTCCTTTCGTCTTCAAATGATGTGGAGCAGTTTGGGTACTTCCAGACTTTCATCTTAATTAAAACAGCTAAAATTGTGTTGTTAAATGACAGTCATAGAGATAAAACTACAGGAAACTATTGAAAGCATCAAATTAATTTACTGTTCTTCCATCCTTGTCGGAATTGTTCTGAAATTTGTTGGTTTGGTGGCTTTTTTTTCTGTAGGATTCATTCCTAAAGCCTCTGTGAAAATATACAGGGACTCATAAACTCTAACGTGAAATTAAGTTTTTACAAATGAAAACCTTTACTTAGAATTTATTTTAATTGGGTGTGGGTTTTCTTATGGGGTGTAGGGGAGGGGGTTTTTTTGTTTAGTTACTCAGATAAACTAGACTGAAGTATTGTGTGTGTGTGTGTGTTTAAGCATCTGCAGGAGAAAACCTAAGGGTCTTTGTGCAGAATCGTCAGGCTTCAGCAGGAGTGGGCAGTGTTTGAAGTGATGTGGTGATGTGTTCATCACCTTCAGTTCTGAGACCTTTGCTCTTAACCGGGGGCTAAGTTGTTCATTGAACTCCTACCTTTAGTTCTTGATGGTCTCCTTTTAATTTGCATTTCTAAACAACAAAAAAAAAAAATGTAGTGCAATATTAAGTGTATTTAAATGTCTTTGCACCAAGATGGAATATGGACAAATGACTGGGTTTGATAAGCATTTTAAATAATGTGTAAATAAGATGCAGTACTATAATTTATAGGGACATAACAAAAGGGAAAAGTGATGGCTATGAGGTGGATCGTCAGATGGCATTTAACAAGTTCCAGCTACTCCAATAATTGTGCAGTGTAAAAGTACCATGTGTACGTGTTCAGCATAGATAGATCAGATCAGAATCCTTGGAGTTTTTCCTCTATTTCTCAGTATATTTAATGATTTATTGGCAGATGATGCAATTTTGTGTTGTCTCCAAGTGTTCAGTCCCTTCGTAGATCTCTTTGATAAATGCTGAAACAAGTACCATGGTTGGCAAAATTAATTCTTCCAATCAAATAAAAGAAATACATTCTTGAAATATTTGGACAGTCAGCTGTTTCTGGGAACAGACTGCACTTCAAAGTTAATTTCAACCTTTTATTTTATTCATTTCTTTTTGCTTACTGGTTTTGATGCTTCTTGGCAAAGATTTACAGAATCATAGAATCATTAAGGTTGGAAACAACCTTCAAGATCAAGTCCAACCAGCTACTAAACGTTATCATGACCCCTAAACCATGTCCTGAAGCACCACATCCACACAATTTTTGAACACCTCCAGGGATGGTGACACCACCACCTCCCTGGGCAGCCTGTTCCAAGGCCTCACCACTCTTGCAATAAAAAAACAAAAACCAAACCAAACATTTTTCCTAATATCCCACCTAAACCTCCC
>VWZK01001885.1:0-23985 GCA_013396935.1 Baryphthengus martii | reverse complement strand
CCCCTAACATTCTATGATTCTGTGATTTCTCTCTGTGATAATGTGAAGCTGATAAGGCTGACAGTGCTCAGAGCAAAGCAGCTGTGTCATGCTGACTTACCCTGATGGCTAGTAACAGAAACATATCCAGCTCTGAACAGCTAAGGGGTATGCAGTGTTTGTGCTCTGAGTCAGGACTACCAGTGAGGCAGCAGCCAAGGTATATGGAAAGAAAGAATCATATTAATTTATTGATCAATCTGCAAAAAAAAAGCAGGTGATCCTGAAGGCTTGACAGCTGAGCCCAGAGAGCGGTGGTGAATGGAGCTAAGTCCAGCTGGTGGCCGATCACTAGTGGAGTTCCTCAGGGGTCAGTGTTGGGACCACTTCTGTTCATTATTTTTATCAATGATTTAGATGAGAAGGTTGAATGCACCCTCAGTAAGTTTGCAGATGACATCAAGTTGGGTGGAAGTGTTGATCTGCTTGAGGGTAGGGAGGCCCTACAGAGGGACTTAGACAGACTTGAACGATGGGCTGAGGCAAATTGTATGAGCTTCAACAAGGCCAAGTGCCAGGTCCTGCATTTGTGCCACAACAACCCCAGGCCTGGGGTTATTAACTACAGGCTGGGGGAGGAGCGGCTAGAGAACTGCCAGACAGAAAGTGACCTTGGGGTGCTGATCAACAAGCGGCTGAACATGAGCCAGCAGTGTGCCCAGGTGGCCAAAGTGGCCAACGGAATCCTGGCTTGTATTAGAAATAGTGTTGCAAGCGGGTCTCGGGAAGTGATCATCTCCCTGTACTCAGCATTGGTGATACCCCACCTCGAGTACTGTGCTCAGTTTTGGGCACCTCAATGTAAGAAAGACATTGAAGTGCTGGAGCAGGTGCAGAGGAGAGCAACTAGGCTGGTGAAAGGCCTAGAAAACAAGTCTTATGAAGAGCAGTTGAGGGAACTGGGGCTGTTTAAAGAAGAGGAGGCTGAGGGGAGACCTTGTTGCTCTCTACAGCTATCTGAGAGGACGTTGTAGAGAGGTAGGGTGCTGGTCTCTTCTCACAAGTAAGTAATGATAGGACAAGAGGGAATGGCCTTAAGCTGCACCAAGGGAGGTTTAGACTGGACATAGGAAAATTTTATTTCTCAGAGAGTGTTGTCAAGTATTGGAACAGACTGCCCAGGGAGGTGGTTGAGTCACCATCCCTGGATGTGTTTAAAAGTTATGTAGATGAGGGTCTTAGGGATTTGGTTTAGGGTTAATAAAGATAAGAGCAGGGTTAAAGGTTGGACCTGATGATCTTACAGGTCTTTTCCAACCTAGATGAGTCTATGATTCTATCTGTGTGCTGCTCAGAGAGCAGGGAAAATAAATGATGGAAGCCTTCCTATGATGGGATAGGCCGTGTGCGTTTGCTGTTGGAAATGTGGAAGATGCTAGGAGCGTGATATGAGAACTCCTGCCCTCCTAAGCACGCAGCATTCTACAAGCAAATGCATGCAGTACTTTGCAGCAATTGAAATGCTTAGAACGTTCATGGCATAATGATGTCTCGGTATTGTATATGAGATTTTCCTTTGTCTTTGCTTGGATAGTGTCTCTGGTAGCTGAGAAAATGGAAGGTAGCAGAAATGAGGAAATAACATCTACTTTGTATCCAGAGCAAACTGTTTCCTGCTTTTTATTCTCAGTATGTCTCTACAGCAAAATACGATCTTTTTAATATTTTAGTGGGGTTTTTTTGGTATGTATGGGGTTTTTTGTGAGTGGGTTGATTTTACTTTTTTTAATTTATGTGTTTTTTTAAAATCCATGCTGTTTGGAACAGGTTCCCCATTCCTGAAAGTGTTCAAGACCAGGCTGGATGAAACTTTGAGCAACCTGGTCTAGTGGGAGGTGTCCCTGCTTATGGAAGAGGGGGTTGGAACAAGAAGATCTTCCAACACAGATCATTCCATGATTGTAGATCTTTTACATCTCGTATCAACTTTTTTGTTGATTAATACTAGTCAGAAGCTTTATGGAGGATAACGTCTTTATTCTGTCATTTTATACTGTCACACTGCTCAGGGGAAACAGGAATATGATGTGGAATATGATGCAGGGCATCAATGTTGCAGCTCAGGAGAGAGATACTATTAATATTCTTTCCAAATGGTTGAGGTACTATATAATAATTTTAGATACATATCTTTTAAACTTTGGTTTACGAGAAAATAAAGAATGTTGGAAAACCAGAGGGAACTATAAAATACTGGGTGAAATAAAATGTGGAAATACTTAGAAGATTTGCAAGCGCACAGATTTATTGATGAGAATAGAAATAAGAATATATGACCATTAATAAATGAAATAGTTTAGCTTTTGTACTGCTGAACGTTATCTCTGAAATATATTGCAAATCTTGAAGACCTGGCAGACTGGTGGGAGGAAAGTACTATGTTAGTTTTCAACAAGATTTTTAAAAAAAAACAACGAAGCAAAAAAACCACAAGCGAAGACCAAACCAAACAAACAACAAAACCCCAAACAAAACAAACTTGAGAAGAAAAGTAAGCTTTAGTTGCTCTCAAATGTAATTACTCTTCCTTATAAAAATGTTTTTATAGTGCAATAAAAGTGTCTTGAATATTTCAAAGGCAAGACCAGCATAAATTAGAGCATTGGTTATAAAGAATAACTACTGGAATTAATGCACATGTTCTTTTTAACAGAGTTACCAAAATGCTTTTGAAAGAATAAGTGTATTTGTAAGAACTTGCGTTATGCCGAATCAAAACTGACTTATTAGCTATATGAGAAGTTCTGCTGCTTTTTTTTGCAATTTAAACAACTGTGAACCTACAGTAATAAAACTGGGTGCAAGGACATGAACTTGCTGACTTTTTAAAAAATCTTTGAAATGCTGTGGACAGCAAGATGAAATTAAATGAAATGAGTGGCGTGGAGCAATGTTGTTCATCTATTTGGTTTTTGTGTTTCAGATAATGGGGGAAAGGTATTAAAAAAAGACCCAACTGGATCTGGGCACTTGTTCACTATTCTTGAATGGTACTTACAGGCAGCAGGCTGGAAACTTCCCATCTGTGCTCAGGCTGACCTGTCTATTTTCTGGTGGTATGGATGAATTATTCTGATTTCATGATATATGAGGATTTTTGTGTGCATGTCTTGATGTGTTTTTAAAAAGTAAGTAACTTTTTTAAACCAATAGCCTTCAGTATCACAAACAGCACACCTTGAATTGCTGAGTTTGGTCTTGGCTGGTATTTTGCTATGAGAAGTCAACATTAGTCACTGATGTGATGCCAGTATACAATTCAGCACCATACAACCAAAGGTTTTCCTCCTGTAACCTTGTAATATTTCAATGGCTGGCCTCTAAATGAGAAGCTCTTGAGTGAGCCTGCAGAGGAAGGGGAATCCTTGTCCTGCCCAGTGCTTTTCCTCTGCTCGCCAGGCAGCGTTAGTTTTCTATTGACACCATGTTGTGTGCCCTGCGACGATGCAGAGGCTGAAGAACCTGCTTCTTTTATTTCGGTGATGCTACTTGATTTGGGAAGTACTTTTCTTCCTAGAGTGACAGGAGAAATGTCTTTTGTACTTGGGTGTTCTGCAGTAATTCTTAAACTGCAGTGTAAGCAAAGGGCTCCTTTTCTTATCAAGTTAGAGCAATCAGCTCATTTTGTTATTAATGTGGAGATGTTTGTAACAGGCAGTTAATCGATACCTTTTCTGTACTGAGTAACAGAGCTGAAAGTGACAACCAGTGCTGTATGGAATATTTGATTTTCTTTTAATTACGTATTAATTTCCTGTGTTCTGGAAAACAGACTTTACGGGATTGCTTCCTTGTTTTAGTTCCTTGTGGATGAAGAAGAATCAATACAAATGAAGGCTCTGTTTTGCAAATTCAATGTAGTTACTCAAGTTCCTAATAATTTGAAAGAGAAGATCTTCATGTATAAAGGGAGAATAGGTAATTTATTTTTATCTCAGCAAAAGCACACTGGGCATCACTGTCTATGAAAACCACAGCTGTGATTAAGTATTAATTATACTGCTGGAGGTAACTGCAGGTGATAAGAAGCTTGAAATATTGGCTCTTCAGCAGAAGTAATGTTTTATATATGACATATTTATTATAAAAAAAGATTATTCTAGAACAAACTCTTCAGAGAGATACTACTCCAAAAGAAGGTTTCTTTACTTTGGTATGTGTGAAGGAAACAGCTTTTTTTATTATTGTTATTTTCCCTTCATATTCTGGTATACTGTTTTAGAAAGGAGTATTTTTATGTTTCAGAAATCTGGTTGAATTAGCTCTTCAGCCATGACATGTGTGACAGGTACAGCCTCCCCCACAGACAAAACAGCCGGAGCACACGGGCTCTGCTGAGCAGTTTGGCGCCTTAGCCAGAGCAGTTTGAGGCCTCAGCCATTCAGTTACACCTCACGGTGCTTAAGTGGCACCTCAGGGTCTGGACCCCTTAGCAAACCGGCTCAGAGTGTGGGCTCTTCCATGTTTTGTCCGGTCTTGTCCCTCAGCCAGTGAGAATGACCACAGTGCACCTTCAACTGGGGTATAAATGGGGTCCTGCCTGAGAGCCAGGGGAGTTGGTTCTTTGCAGAGCAGCAGGCCCGGCAGTCGAAGTATTGAGTCTCCGTGGAGTGAGTGAGCCTCACCCCCCGCCTTTGGGTGAGTGGTATCTTGAGCACCCTGATGTGGGAGGTTTCCCCTTTTATAAGTGACAGTTTGCCCATTTTGGTTTGTCATTCCTTAAAGTTAGGAATCAGTTGTGTAGTAGTTAATTTCTGACAGACATCCGAACCTGTATTTGGTCAGAAGGAGTGCTGGCGACCCTGGTTGCAATAAACCCCAGTTTTGGATAGCGACTGCTGTTTGTTTTGTGGGTGCCTCTGTGACAATGTGTAATCATAGGTGAACTCTGATCATTATATTGTAAAATCTCTGTTTCAAACAGTTACTGAGTGGAAAAAACCTGCAGGATTTCAGAATCTGGTAAAGCTGTAGGAACTTAATGTGAAGTCACTCAGAATGTAATGAGCACGGATCCTTTCTCTTGGCTCTGAGTGCTCCAGAACTTGTTGAGTGAGGTTACGGTAGATGGTTCCAAACTCTCCAGAGCCATCTGGGCAAGCTGTCCTGGGCAGGCCTGGGGCTCTCTGGCCCCTCGCAGCACAGGGAGCTGCCTCCCACTCCACTGGGCAGTGCCTCTGTGTGCTGCTGGCTGTGGGTCAGCAAACACCCAGCCATTGATGATGGGTGGAACCACCAGTTACCTTTACAGCCCAGCTTGCCCAACTCTCCCCTGGGTCATGGGGGGAAATGTGCTTCGGGAACTGCCCCAGCCCAGCTTACCCACAGCCGCGGTGGTTGGGCTCCCTGGGAGATTTCGTGCCACTCCTGCTGGGCTGAAGAGGGTGTTGGGGGCAACTATTGGGCGTGTGCCTCCTGTCCCCCTGCCTGAAGGGGGCGCGCGTGGCAACTGTTGGATATGCGTCACCTCAGGCGGTGTTCTCTGCCCGCAGCTCTGGAAACAGCCCCGGTACGGAAAAATAAAATCGTATTGAAGAGCTCTGGTCCTTGCCTTCAACAACTTAAAAGTTGCATTGATGCGGTAGAATTATGGTTTATTGTTTTTTATTTCCATCACAAAATGTCATGGCAGTCTGGTGAAGTTCCCATTGACTGGAAAAGGGGAAACATTACTCCTGTTTTCAAAAAGGGGAAAAAAGTAAGACTTGGGCAACTACAAGGCAGTCAGTGTCATCTCAGTGCCTGGCAAGATTGTGGTGCAGGTCCTTCTGAAGGCTCTGCTATAGCACATGGAAAATGAGAGGTGATTGGTGGCAATCAACGTGGCTTCACCAAGGGCAAATCCAGCTTTAAAAAAATTGGTAACCTTTTACAATAGAGTAACAGCATCATGAATGGACAAGGGAAAACAAACTGATGTCATCTAGCTGGACTTGTGCAGAGTGTTTGATGCTGTCCTGCACGACATCCTGGTCTCTAAATTGGAGAGACATGGATTAGATGAGTGGACCACTTGATGGATAAGGAAGTGGCTGGATGGTTGCATGCAAATAGTTGCGATAAATGACTTGGTGTCCAAGTGGAAACCAGTGATGAGTGGTGTTCCTCAGGGATCATTACTGGGATGGGTGCTGTTTAATGTCTTTGTCAGATACATGGACAGTGGGATTGTGTGCACCCTCAGCAAGTTTGCTGACAACACCAAGCTGTGTGATGCGGTTGACACTGGAGGAAAGGGACGCCATCCAGAGGGACCTGGACAGGCTTGAGAAGTGGGCACAGGCCAACCTCATGATGTTCTACAAGGCCAAGTGCAAGGTCCTGCACCTGGGTTGAGGCAATCCCAATTTGCAAATACAGGCTGTGCAGAGAATGGATTGAGAGCAGTTCAGAGGAGAAAGACTTGAGTGTGCTGGCTGAGGAATAGGTCAATATTAGCGAGTAATGTGTGAACACATCCCAGAAAGCCGCAATCAAAAGTAGCATGGACAGCAGGTCAGGGGTGATTCTGTCTCTCTGCTCCGCTCTGGTGAGACCCCAGCGGGAGTGCTGCATCCAGCTCTGAAGCCTCCAACACAAGAAGGACATGCACCTGTTGGAACAGATACAGAGGAGGGCTATGAAGATGATATGAGGGCTAGAACCCCTCTGCTGTGAGACCAGACTGAGAGATTTGGGCTTGTTCAGCCTGAAGAGGAGAAGGCTCTGGGGAGACCTTCTTGCAGCCTTTCAGTACCTGAAGGGGGCCTACAAGAAGTCTGGTGAGGGACTTTTTACAAAGCCAAGTAGTGATAGGATGAGAGGTGATGTCTTCAAACTGGAAGAGGGGAGATTTAGAATGGAAATTTCTTCACTCTGAAGATGGTGGGACACTGGAACAACTTCCACCCACAAGGAAGTTGTGGATGCTCCATCACTGGAGCATCACTATGTTTAAATCCAGGTTGGATGGGATCTTGAGCAACCTGGTCTAGTGGGAGGTGTCCCGGCTCACTGAAAGGGGGTTTGAATTAGATGATCTTTAATGTCCCTTCCAACTCAAACCACCCTACGATACTATGAAAATGAAGTGTGATTGGTGTGGTTCAGTTTGCTCTGGGTGTGCTTGCTGTTGATAGGCAGTGGGACAATCCTCTGTGCTCGCTTTTTGGTGGTGTTTGGATCAACATATAAATGGTGAGAAAATTAATGGCAAAACAGATGATGCCAACCCTTCTTATTTTCTGGAAGCTAATTTTAAAGGGCTTACTTGTTTTCTCTGAGGTCATAACCTGTAAGTAAAGTAGTAGGTAATTTCAGGGAGAAGAGAGGTGTGTTTAGTCTCACAGACAAGATCTAAGGAGATCAGACCGCTACACATTCAGATTAAATTTAATCCATCATTAGGGTGCAAAGTATTTGAAGAGAAGGTAACCGAGGAACAAATTTCTGAGCGATTTGGTAGGTTTGCAGTTGAAAAACTTCAGTTTAATATTTTGCTTGACTTGCCAATGGACTGCTGTAGTTGAACCAGAAGTTTCAAGCTTCTGTGTGCCCATTGGGGAGTGTTGCGTCCTGGTGACTTGTATATGACTGAATACTTCATTTGAAATGCAGAATACTGATTAAGCCAACAGGTTTGAAAACGCAGTGTTCTAAGAAGGAGTTTTCATTCACGTGCTACCTCTGTGTAACCATAGATGTTGCTCTGAGTATTATTAAATTAGCTTTGCAGAACTCCCAGCTTACACTAACAGATGTTTGCAAGGTAAAAGAAGAAACTTTTTTTCCTCAAAACAGTATGTTTGATGTTGGCATTTGCGAGGATTTTAATATGCTCAAGCCTTGCAGCATTCTTCAATCAACTTTGATTATGCTTGTGTATAATTTATTTTGGACAGTAACTGGAAAATTAGTTTTCATTCAGGAAACAATCGGCGCTCACCACATCTTGACCTCCTATACACCGGTATCATTTTAATGAGGACCGAATTTAATTTGATCAGGGATGACACCAGTGCACTTGAGAACGGAATCTATCTTTTCTACCCCAAACTGGCAGTAAGAGTGATGGTGATGAAACTAGACAATAATCATGGAAAATAGTTGTTTTCATTATTGTAGAATTTTATTTAAGCTTGAACGTGCATATGTGAGCAGCAATAGAAATGTGTGGAGACAGTCAGGACATTAAACCACTGTGCAGGAAATGACAGAGGTTGCAAGTGTACAGGGTGATTTTTTTTAATTAGCTTTGTTCTCTCCCCCTTGCAACTTGCCTTGCAATTTTACTTCAAAATGGAGGAGAGGGCAGAATTCGTTGAAGACAAGTTAGCTTATCTGCAGGATTAAACTGAAAAGTAGCCATGTACCAGAAGCAGCTGTTAAGTGTATCTTCTACGGCTGAGATAATTTCATATACTGTATTTTCAAAGCGTTTTTTTCCCGTCTGAGTTTGAATATGACAACATAGTGATTCTGCTCTCTGAAAATGTATACGCATCTGTGTTCTTTCATGTGCAGAGCTGTGTGTATGAGGAGCTTGACTCTCTGACTATCATCCTGCCACAAGTATCTGGGGGTGGCAGGGCTGACATGTCTGCACCCGTTTTGCTTTGCCTCCTCTTTCCCTTGAAGGCCTAGAATATTCTGATGACAACTCTTGATTAAAGTAGTACATCTGCCCTGTGTTATAAGCAGATTTGATTAATAATGCTTGGTTTTGCACAGTATTTTGAATAATAGTACGGTTGTGCTGATTGTTGTCAGACAGTTATGTGATGAAAAACGGTATTGTGTTATTGTGTCGTCTTTATTTTATAAGATTGGTAAAGATTACTTCCGGAGCCTGTTCTCTGAATGACGTTACTCTGGGGATTTATATCTCAGTATTTTGGTAACTTTGTTTTTACATCAGATCTTCCCATAGAATAGGAATTCATCAATATTCTTTACAAGATACAGCCAAGGGCAAGTGTAGGGCTGTGTAATGCAACCTTTGAGAGCTGAAGCTGTGGACTTCAGGTGCACATTCCTTTTCTGTTGGGTCTTTCAAATCTGTGTGGAAAATGTTAGGCATCTATTCACAGAATTTGCTGTACTGCATTAACATAAGATTTCTATATGTAAAATATAACATCTTTTGTGCTGTATAGGGCAAAAACCTACTTTGTAAACACATTTTTTAGTTACCAACAGGGTTCTTTGCCCATTCTGCCAGTTTCTTCAGTGCACAATACAAAGTTCAGCCCTAATAATCTGTTGACAAAGTTCAGCCCTAATAATCTGTTGACAAAGTTCAGCCCTAATAATCTGTTGACAAAGTTCAGCCCTAATAATCTGTTGACAAAGTTCAGCCCTAATAATCTGTTTCATGTTCTTACAATGAGAGGCTCTGTTCTTCCTAACATGCTTGTTCAGCTGGACTTTCAGAGCAGGGATAACTTCTGTATTTGAAAGAGGAGTTAGAATTAATCCTCTGCTGGAAATCCACATCCCCCTGTTCCTCTTCAACGTTTAAGCTGTTCAGAATTTTCTCACCTCCACAGCTTTTGGAATTATTTTTTTATATTTATAATTGAAAGCTCCAGTTGAGAGCAGATGACTTGGCATTTTACTTTTTTTATATCAAAACCAAAAGAAGTATTTTCTCCAGCCTATTGAAATGTCAACAGTATTTCAAAATTTCAAGGTTTTCTTGGCCTGTTTCTGCACAGCAATTTCTGGCTAAAAAGTCTTTGTGGAATGATCTTATTCACAAAACAAATAGATAGGAAATGCCCCTGTGTGTTTAGTGCTGCTCTTGGTTTTTCACATGGAAAAACTTGAGGCAGAGTGGTGAAGAACCCATGCATGTCCTACATATTGAATTTACCTCATCAACTTTGACTGTGGTTTCTTCAGACTTGGCTTGCTCCAGGTCTTTTTTCAACACAGATTTGTTTGGCATCTTGTTCATCTTAATGTGCTTTTCAGTCGGCAGGCTGCATAGGCTTTGAAGAGCTGTATGAATCTCCTTTAGGGTTGTTTTGACATTCCAGTCGAAGAGTACAATTGGACTTACTGTAGCATCCTCTCTTGCCAGATAGTTTTTCCTCTAAAGAAGCACTAGCCAATCTTTTAACCCATCCTTAATGGGGGGAAAACTATGGTGGTGAATGTGTGGACTTTGAAACTATTTGGTATGATGAAATGCTACTCTTTATTAAAGACAGTAGGAATAATGGCCTGTTCAGGTGGGATTGTATGGAAATTGGCACTTGTAGTTGTGCCCTTCTTACTGCTGTGATGTAGTTAGCGCACAGTCTGTAAGGAAACAGACCTTGTTCCTTTTGCTTTTTGTGGAAAACTGTAACTGGGAGCCACTAAACTACTCTGGCATCAAGAGTAGCAAGCCAAATTACATCCAAGCACCATATACTTTTTCTGGGAATAAGAAAAAGAAAGCCTACTGCCTTTTGTCAAGATCGTCTCTGATGATGAACTGACTTATGCAAGACTGTGTATGTGTCTGTGAAATTATGGACTGTAGGGTATGTATGGTTGGTGTGGAAAAAAAACAAACCGCAAGACTACAGCTCAAATGAAATAAAAACAATGTATTTGAAGGGCTGAACGTTTCAGAGGGAGACTGATGGGAAGTTATAAAGCAAGTTGATAGGGAAATGAGGAAAATTTTGAATACCAGACCTTACAATGCTGTTTGGAATCAATTCAGAACTAAGATTTGCATATAGAAATGTGGGTATAGTGTGATTCTTCTACCTAGACAGGTCTTTTCTTTCAGGGTTGAATTGGTTAGAAATCGCAAAACATTGCAGGATGTCCTGTTTAAAGAGCTGAACTTCTGGGCCAAGTCCAGGAAAAGATTTGGGTGTAAAGTCCAAAAGGGAACTCCACAACATGAAGTCTCCCAAAACCAGTAAGATCAGTATTCATTCAGAGAGACATGTATCTGGAAAGGGCCATTGTAACAACATTTCATCAAGTCTACCAAACCAGGTTTGTTCTTTCTTCTTTTCAGCTCTACAGAGGCTTTTCCTGCCACTTTGTTTCCCTTCTCTGATTCTTGTCGTCCCAAAATTTTGATTCTTTGTTTCAAAGAGGCTCTGTGTAAAAGCTTTGATTTCCTCTTACATGCCAGATAATTTCTATAACATTAAGGCAAACAATTCTAAATACTGCAGAACTCAACTTACTTGAGTGGTCTTTACTGCGTTGTGAGAATTTATGAAGTTTTGTAGACTTGCAACAGTTAGCAGAACCAGGCTCTGAGTTAATATACTCACAAATAGAGATTTGATAAAGGAAATAAATTTGACTGGGATACCGTTGTGCATTGTTTTCAGCCTGTTTCTTACAAAGAAGAAAATTAATAACTTGAAATGACAGTTCCAGATTTTCCCTCTCCTCTTGAAAAGGTACATAGAGTTGTGGTTCACTCAACTGTAGATAGTTTTTCTTTTGGTTCATAAACTGAAGTGTATCCAACGCTCTGGTTGAAAAAAAACAAACAAACAAACCAAGATACGCATGAGCACTTGCCAGGAAACCATCTATAATCTTATTATTCTTTCTATAGTTATTTCTGCAAATATTTTGATTATTGCAGCGCCTGGATACTAGTTTTCAAAATGTAAATTTCATGCATTAATTAGCCACCATTAAACATTTCTCCCAAAATACACAGATTAAGCATTTCAATGTGCTTTTCTAATTACATTTAAAAAAAATCAAGCTGGGCGGAAATGCCTGGAGTCAGTTCTGTGCATACACACGCATGCAGCTCTCATTGATGTCAGTGAGTTAAATGCAGAGGAAGAGAGTATTAGACCTGGGATAAACATTGTTAAAATGTTTGTAGGTGTTAAAACTTAAATCTGTATTGGTTAGGGGAAAAATGCCTAAAGAATACGATCTGGTCTAGATCCAAGCTACAGTAGCAATTTCCACAACTCCCCTTGTGTGGGATTCATCCTACTTCACTTTAAAACATCTCCACCAGTGTTTGAATTAGTAGCTTTCATTTCTTCTTGTGAGTAGGGAGAAATAGATGTTGGTTTTTATAACTGTAAGCTAAAATACTTAACAGGATCTAAACTCTAAAACCACTTGCTTCCCTGCCTTGATCATGAAGTGAGCTTTTACAGTGACCTGAATTGAAGAAAGGCTCATGTTTCTTAGGACTTCCCTGGTCTCTTGGAGATTGTTGGTAGTGCTGCCCTTGTTTCCAGCTCTGATGGCAGCAAAGTTTGACCTGGCAGGTTGTTTCCTGTTAAGTAGACTTTGTATGCATTAGGTATTATCCAGGCTTTGCTTATCCTTTGGTAGCAGTAACCCCTACTCTCAACACCACAAGTACTGAAGAAGTAACAGGTAACGTAGCTTGATCACACTTGCATCTTTGGGCAGGTGAACTTGCTTGCTGCCTAGTCAAATGTACTGCTGACTGCTCAAATTGTGACTAGATTTGCCTGAATATTCTTCAACGTTGCCATGTTAAATTTGTAATCAGGTAGGTTAAGTGTCGACTTTGCATTTCAGTAGGCGAAAGAAATAATCTCATTGCATTCAGAAGCTACAGCGCAGACCCTTAGAGGCGAAGCGGTGCTTGATCTCTGTCTTCAGTGAAATTTGTGAACCTGAAGTCATTGCTGGGGCTGTGCTGGTGTTGTAATCTTGTGAATGCAGTGGGGCACAGACTCTGTGTTTTCTGTAATATCTCTTCCTGTGGGACCTCTGAAGCCTCACTAGATTCTTTGTAATAACAGGTAATAAAGCTTACTAGACAGGATTAGATTTGCAAATCCAAAATCAGGGATGATTTTTGTCAGAGTAACGCTTGCTGCAGACACTAATCTGAGTGGGCTAACCAAAGTCTCAGAAGGAGCCTGTAAAAGGATTGAGACGTGCGGCAACATTTTTTTTGTTATTGGAAGAAAAAGGAACTCATCCTCACCAAAGTATTGACTATTTCTCAAGCAAGAAAATGATCAGCTCAGACAGAAGCTGATGAAAGGTAGATTTTTACAAAGAATCCCAGAATACTCTCTAGCTTCGTCAGGCTTGTTTGTGTAAGTGAAGATATGAGTTGACGGAAGATGACACACAAAGCCCTTCAGTGAACAAATGCAGTATGCATCCCAGCAGCTTTAAAAGAGGTGTGCAGGGTACAAAGGGCTTTGTAAAATACCTTACAACATTTAGTTATTAGAACTTCCAAAAATACAGACAAAGAGAATTAGGCTAGCATCAGGGAAAAGCTGGAAGGAAGAGGCTATCAGTTGGATCCTATGGGATATTTCTTTGTTATTATTGTTGTTATTTTAAGTTGGATGTTGCTGCAATCTATAAGGCTTCTGCAGCAATGGCAGTATTAGCAGGGGGGAGGGGGTAGTGTAGGTGGAAGATGAGTGTATGGAACTTGAGGCTAGTTAGTATTAACTTCATGAAATTTTCAGAGGAACAGAAGGCAATGGTTGAATATTTGATTTCCTGCAAGAAAGTCTTCCTAAGCGGAGACCAAGACTAACCATTGGGTGTGTGTTAAGTATGGCTGTTTCATGAACTAAGTAGAACTAGCAAAATGGATTCACTGCCTCATGTTAGTGGGAGGGAAAAGAAGGGAATGTTTTGCTTACATATAGAGTCAAGAAAAAATTAAAGCACTTCCTGCTGTCCGCCAAGGAAGAAACCTTGCAGGCCATCGCCGAGGACAGAAGTTGTTGCATGAAGAATTCTGGCAAATAAAGAAGTCAAACATTACCTTGTATTCAGTATCCGGACACAAGCTTGTGTTCAGTAGCTGGTTTAGAGTGTTACCAGTGTCTGTTAGGCTTTGCTCTGCACTTGTCAGTTATGTTGTGGCAGAAATCATGTCAGTTATGTTATGGCAGAAATCTAGCACATGGTAGTATCTGAAGAGATTAGGCTTTGATCTGGGGACAAGAGCAGTAACAAAGGAAATGATGGGTGACTCCAGTTTGTCCAAGGAAGAACTACTGTTACTGAGCAAGAGGGTGAGCAAAACAAAACCTGCAAAACTCTGAAATTGGAATTGCAAACTATTAAGACTTTACAAGAGAGTTCAGGTAGTTTCAGGTGAGTAAGGTTATTCAGTAGTTAGGAAGGTGCCAAAAGAATTACTTGGCTTAGTAAATTGGCTAGCACTTGTCTAGTACAGGTTAGAGTCCTGCTGTCTGTCTAAAGTCCAAAGATCGTCACTCTTGACAATGATATTCTAAGAGACTGGTCCAGGGGCCAAAGTGCTCTGCCCAGTTTGGGCCAGATTCAGGGTAAGTAGTAGTAGGTGGTTCTAATAATTAGCTTAGTGAAGAGGAGTTTGGAATTGCTCCGTTAGATTTTGAAATGCAAGGCCTGAAAAGCTGCACAAGGCAGTTTTAATTTTTTAATCAAATAAAGCTGTGCCCCAAAAAAACAGAAAGTGGAATTGTCAGTCCTTTTCTATTTTGAAAAATAAATTAGAGTGATTTACAATAGACAATGTTATTTCAGGACATTATAGTCAGGATCTTTTATTAAGAAAATCTTAAGAAAAAGAACCCCTAATATCACGGAAGAAATGACCTCCCTCCCCCCTCACAGTTTTTGTGGTTGTTTTGAGCTGCATTGTAATCAGACTCAGAAGACAGAGAATAAAGGAAGACTGGAATAAACTGTCATAGAACAGTGTGAATTTCACACTTTTAATAAATTGAGCTAGCACAAAATCTGGATATTTCCAGTTCCATGTTAAAAAATATTTTGAAGTCTTAGGAGGTTTTAAATAGCTTCGAACTCTCTGTTGGCCCTTGCTGAGGTGCAAATACTGCTGGTGCAATAAACTGCTGCTGCTGTCCTCTCTGTTATTTACTTTTTACAAATAGAAGGTAATACAAATGATGGAGTTAGCAACCTACTAAATTGCTACCTTTCAAATTTATTTAATTATTCAGCGTGGGTATGCTACTGTTTATTCTGATGCGTTGAATAGTAGTTGACACGTTTTGTATTGTTTCCCTGTAACTCATTAACATTAAATCTGACTGAAGTAGATACAGAACTGACATTTATTTGCTGTGACCAATTTGAGTATCTGTAGCCTCTTTGTTTCTTTTATTAACAAGGAACTAAAATAATGTTAAAAAATAAATAACACAATGAAATTTACTGTTGGCAAAATTGCCCATGATCTTCGACTAGGATGTTGTTATTTATGAAGCAAAACAACCCATCAAATAATATTATTTTTTTTGCTTCAGTTTGAAGTACAGTTAAGTAGTGCAGTAAATATTAAATCCGTTGATGTATGCGTTACATTTTTATCATGTTCAAAGTGAACCATGCACAATTAGGTTTGTTTGAATTAAAGTCTAAGAATTATAGCGCTCATTTAAATGCGGCACTGTCTATTAAAAAAAAAAAATCAGAGACAACCTAATGTTTTCTCATACATCCTATGTAGTTAATTTAATGCCTAATAAAATTAAATGTTTTTCTAACTTTTACAATAACAATTTATGTCTTAGGCCCTAAGCTTGTTCACTGAGTTGAGGAAAGCCCTGAAATGTGTCCTGGAAGTAAAATATGATTTTTTTTTTTTAATTTAAAAATTCTTTAAATCACCAATTACTTGTTTTTCTATGCAATTACTACAATTTGCTGAGATGGTTTTCTATAAACTAACTTGCTGAAACAACTCACTGTGATTTGATAAAGGCTGATTTATGTGAAAGTAGGGTAAAGCATTTGGCAGGACTGTTAAGTATTTAGAAAACTCAAATTTTCTCTTTGTATTTCCAAGCCTCTGTCACAGAGTTCTGGGGAAAGTGTCAGAATTGTGATGGCTGATTTCATAGAGAAAGCAAAGCTCAGAAACCCGAGGTCAAACTTGTTAGGTAGTGTGTGACAGGTTTCAGTGATCTCCACACAGCATTAAACAAAACCCCCCAAAACCATGCGGCTGAACTGGCAATTGTTTATTTAGGCAAATGCCAAGTCTTTGGAAAGCAAATTGTTCTGAATTCTCTGCCTTTCAGAGCTCGTGGGTCAAGGTCTTCAGTAATGCCCAAGTAATCTGCATTTAAGTGCTGAAGATGCCAGTAGGTATAAGGGCTAGGCAGGTGGGCATCGGGAGAGAGGAAGACGTTCTCTAAAGAGAAAGTACTCTGTGCTTTGGGTGCTTAATCTGTGAGAAACCTGCCTCTGTTGATTTCAAAGCACTTAAGGCAGGCTGAAGTTGTTTCAAACGGATTTAGGAAGGCTATGTTTTGCTGTGTTAAGAAGGTTTCAGGGTCCTCTGAACTCAACAGGGAAAAAGATGGACCAGGACTTGCTGGTGCGATGGTTGGCTAATACCTGGGATGGATTAAAACTTCTTTTTATCCTGCTGTAAGTGATTGAATTCAAAAAACAAACCGCTGCCTAGGTGAGGGCTTTGCCTCCTAAGTGTGTGCCATGATCATTCTGGAAAAGAACCAAGAGTGTGATGGATAAGTAGCCAAACTGATATGGATAAAGGTACAGTTTTGTGCATAAGTAAGTCAAATGAGTAGCATAGACTGAATGAGACATTTATCTATATGTTTTCCAGAACACTATAAATGAGATAAAAAAGTGCTGCTTATACTTACACAGCCACAGGAGAGACAGGGAATATAGGATGCCGATGTAGGAAAATAATTTTTTTTTTTCCCCTCTAAATTTGTGGATTGATCACTAATTCTGATTCCTCTTCATTTAATAGTCATCAGTGAAATTGGAAAGGCCAGAGGGACTGCTGTGGGATCAAGGAATGTCTGCACAATCTACGCTAATTTCAGAAACAGTTTTAAGCAGAGTAACATGCTGCTTATTCCAGTCCTCCAAAATGCTGAATTTCAATCGTTTTGCCTACAGTTTTAACAGAAACCGTCTTTTTTTGTCGTCTTTTTTTTTTTCTTCTTCTTTTTTTTTTTTTTTTTCTGAGAAGGGAATTAGAGAGTATTTGGCAAAAATGTAGTAAGTAGCTGTCTGTGCCCTGCCTTTCCACTTTTGGTTTCCAGAGAAACATTCCTGACAGTTATTGGTCAGGAGATGTAAGATTTGCCCTTAATAAAAAATGGACTCCTTGCACAGTTCTGTTTGCATCTCTTCCACAGATTTCATTTACTCTTTTTCCCTCAGAAATGAAAGGATTTTTTTTTTTTTCTGTTAAAATAAACTGACAAAGCAGTTTGCCATAAATACAAACAGCATTTAAAGCTATTCATTTAAACTCATGCAGCAAAAGAGAGATGAATCCATTTAATCTTTTGGCAATTAAAAATGAATGTTAAATTAATTAGGAACATTTCTCAAATGAATTGCTGTGAAATTGAAATAATGATCTGTACTAAAGTATTCCTTTTAAAATTTATGTTTCTGATTACTTAATATTAATGTATTTTTAATAGCCTGCATTCAAAAAAAAAAAAAGGCAAGCACATAATTTCTCAAAGAATTGAAACGTTATGTTAAGAAACATTCTATCTTTACAATTCCACTGACTTCTTCACCCATATGCACCAAAGCCACATTTGGCTCAATGCTCCTAATAGTGACTGTGCATGGTGTTTCTCAAGAAATATGTTTTGAACTTGAACAGAATAAATGCTTGCTGAAATAACATCTAAAATCATTATTTAATCCCTTATTTAGCAAGGTATTTACCCAAGTGCCTGACTTTGGCTATGTAAATGCCAATATGGGAAGGTATTTTAGCTTTTTAAGTCCTTTCTTGAGTAGGAACTGCCTACAGTTCTCTTTGCTCATTATGTTCCTGATGCTACAAGCTTCAGTGTCATGCACTTAACTGCATGCTTGAACAGGGAGTGCTTTCTTGACTAAGAGGCACGGCTCGCTCTCATCTTGTCTCTTGACCTCAGTTGGATTATTTAATTTGCTGAACTTTCTGGAAGGCTGCTGATCATTGTCGAAGTTCTGTTGGTTTTTGACACAAGCAAGTCTGTATTGACAGATTTGGGATTGTATCTTGTCCATTTTGTTGCATTGTGTGTTACTTACCTTTGTTTCAGTTACTGGTTTTTGGTCGCTTCTCCATCACTGAGTGCTGGTCAGTTCTGAAGGTTGCACTTAATAGGAGGTGACAACTGTTACACAACGTTCTAGGAGGATGCATGCTGTAAGGAGGTCTGTGAGAGGGGCAGGTCATTTCACTAAATGTAACACTGAGTATTTTGTAATCCATTAAATTTAACTCAATACAGAAATAATATATTAGCTTGAATAAATCTCTTGTCTGAATCCTTTATTAAGAAAACACATGATAAAAATGATGAGTAACATAATAATTGCAAACTTCTGCATACACTTCAGAAAATGAGAGATATATCCACAATATATCGTAACCTTTACAAAGTACAAAATACTGCTTGAAGCAGCACTACTGTTCTTTTAAATCTTTTATTCAATCCTTTTTTTAATTTATAGAGGAATGCCTTTTGAGAGGACACCTCATCCAGTGTGTCTCTCCGAGTGGCCCATAGCAGGTGTTTAGGAAAAGGGGCAGAGAGAGGTCGGTTGTGCCCCGAGTCTGGCAGTTAGTGGCCTCAGCACTTCAGCTGTCATGATTAATAGCTGTGGATGGATCTCTCCAGTGTCTAATTCATTGTGAATCCATTTGTGTTCCTGGCCTTCCTGACATCCTGTGACAAAGCCTTTTCTGATTTTAATTGTGTGGTATGAATAAGTAGTTCATTTTATTTTAGCTCCCGGTAATTACACTGGGTGTCTCATAGCTCTTGTATCTTGAGAAATAGTGAATAATGATTTCCTGCTCACCTTTTGTCCATTACCATAATTTTATTGACCTCTATAATATTCCTCACTGTCTTCCTTCATGCTACTGGGTCACAACTGATGTAGTTGCTCCTAGCCTGGCAATTGCTCCTTATCCGTAGTCATCCATGTGGGTCTTCTCTACCTTTTCTCATCATTTCTGCAGTCTTCTATGTTGAGAGGACCAGAAATCAGCATTACGGGTGTCATATCTCTTGCTGAGGTGCCAAAAGGGCTGAGTTTTTCAAAGGCTTCCTCACTGGAATGGGGTCAATTTTGTCTAGGCAAGTGGCATCCTGGAACTTTCCATTTTATCAAAACAGCTTGTGCATTTAGATCAATACCTACTGAATGACTTCAGCTGGAAAAAAAACCAAACAAACAAAAACCAAAAAAAAAAACGAAAGAGAAAAGCAATAGCTAGTACTGACAGAAAAAAAACAAAACGGGTTTGTATGCATTCTTGTGGGGGAGGGGCTCTCATTTTCTGCTGTTCAGGGCCAGAATTGCAAGACTGCTCATTAAATACAAATTGGGTCTAATATTCTGTTTTGAAGGAAGTGTCAGAACTAGTAGTGTGCCTTTTGTTATATTTTGGAGCAAAAAAACAGAGGAAGTTGACTTCCAATTCTTGGTGGAATTTGGAGAAGATTTTTCTGATCAGAACTGATTTTGTTGTGTTTAAGAAAACTGCTTTATTTTTTTACTTCTCTTCACCTTCGTTGTGAATCCAGTTGGGAAGGCAGTTTTCAGTTATTTGAAATGTGAAAATGAATGTGAAAAGCATCATATAAAGATAGTCAGTATATTTAATTGTTCCACTTCATTGAACCAATACGAATGAATTTTAAGATTTTCTAGGATGGTGATAACAGCTGTAGGTGGGATACCATTCGGTATGTGACTGATACGGGCACTATCAAGACACCTGCAGGATGCTGCTCATCCACTGGCAACATTGTTTTTCACAACAGGGTTGAGTTTATCAGAATAATGTTGGTATTTTCCACAGCAATGCCTTCAACATGATACTGCAGGAACAGTATCTTAATGCTCAGCATGACTTTCTCTTAATAAAATTCCACTGAGCTTAACCTACTCCACTAAAGTTCCAGTCCATTCTTTGACAACTTTTTAAAATCAAATCCCTATATTGAACTTAAACAATTTAAAGATCACCTTTTTTTAGGAGATAATCCTGTTTAACTTCTGATAATTCCATGTTTCTGCACAAAGTGCAGTGCAGTAAACACTTGTAGGAAAGTGGCATGAAACAATTACATTTGATACCTGTGATTCTGTGCAATATGCTCTTAGAGTATGGTCTTTAAAATGTGGAGTCTTTAATGTTGAACAGCTCTCGTAAAGACATTTTGTAGCTCTGAAATCAGATTTTCTGAAAAATAATCACATAAAAGCGTATTTCAAAGTCACCCTTCCCCGAAAAATGGTGGTGGGGGGAATGGCAGTTTCTCCCTGTTCTGTATTTTAAATCAAGAAAGTCACAAAGAACTTAATTAGCAACAGTACATGTGAGACATGGACCATTGGCTCAATGTCCACAATTTCCAGAATGCATTAGCCATATGTACAAAGGTAACATCACAGTGTTTAGTGGAGATGGATCAGAAAACAAGGCCAAGCTGTTTTCTCCTTTTCTTCCACCCTCATGGCCCAGTGATCTTTCTCTGAACTCTCTAAATTAATTATTTTTACATTCTAAAAAAAAAAAAAACCCAACTTGCAGGGGCAAGACAGTTGTCAGACTGGCACGGCCACTTGCACAATTTGTGGGTAAGAGCACGGCCATGCAAATTGTTTAAGAAGTTACATGTGACCTACAGGTTATAGTGGTTAGACTTTCAAACTCTGGGTACATACATAAGCTTGATTTTGTGTTAAACAGTTCAGCCTTAAGTGCTGCACAGAGTATACAGTTAGTTCAGTTGGAAAAGATTCTTCAGGCCACACTGTAGACCAATGGGATCTTTTAAAGTCTCCCTATCAAGATTAAAAACATCTTGAGATTTCAGTAATATCATATTACTATAAATTTGCTAACAACTGCTGTAATCTTTCATTCTACTGACACATAATCAATTTTTGCTCTGAAGTGCAGAATTATCAAGGTGCAAATGAGCATTATTTATAGACAGCTCAGTGCCATAACAAACCTATATGTTTTCTTGCTTATTATTACTTTTTCACTTCACTGACTACTGATCCCTCAACATTTGGTCATCCTACTGTCTTTTGATTGATGATTTTTGGGAAGAGGAAAGAATCAAGAACCATATTCCTGTTCTTTAGTGTTCTTTAAACTTAAGTAATTTCAACTGGCACTGCTGTCCTGATGGTCATTCTTCCCTTGTAATCTTCCTCTGTACCTTTGCTGTGTTCATGATATATTCTAATAATACTTAATTAAAGCCTAATGGGCAGTCTCTTGCTGAACTTCTCTTTGTTTTCACTGAGTGACCATTTTTTCCTTTCTTCTCTCTTCATTCTGATGATTTGTGATTCTCAAAATAATTTCTGTGGGTGTTTCATATGGTTGTTGACCACATCAGGACTTAGATCCTGATACAGACATCGATCTTGATGGGAGCATTAGAAATTCTAGACATTGTTTTTTTCTTAATTCCTAGCTTGTAATAATTTGTGGCCCAGGGACCTTCTGAGCCAGAGACAGCAATTTGATACTTACTAGTCCTCTGTGGATTTTTATTGCTTAACTTTCACCAATGGCCTTTTAAATGTGTGTCTCCTACTTGTGAGGTAAGCAGATCCACTCAGTGTGGCTTGGAAAAGTATTTCCTTTTTTTAATCTTCTGAAACGAGTTTTATTGGGTATCTACTGCTTGGTCCTGACACTTGGAAGAGACAGGGATCAATCATTCCCTCATACTCTCCGTACTATTTGTAATTTCTTAAATGGAGTTAGAGATAACTGTAGACTTCGAATTTTGGTTTAAAGATTGTTGAATTTACCTAATTTCCAAAACTTCACTAAAGATTTGTTCTATAACTTTTGTACTAGGTGAATTCTAAGTACTACATATACTTTGAAAAAAAGCAACTGTGTATCTCTCCTATTTTGTGATGTTTCAGAAAGAAGCATTCAGTATTTCCATACAACTCTGTCAGAGAGCTCAATGAGCAAAGGAAAATGCTGTCATGCAATTCAGGACTCACAGATGTACGTTCCTCTTACATTAATGTTAGTATATGAATTTTTGACTTGCTTAATGTTAGTTTTTATAATGATTATACTCTTTATCTTCAGGTAAAATGGCAAAATATCTTTTAGATAATAGTCTTGGCCTCTCAAGTTGCTGACATGTACAAATCATGTTCCATGAAGCAAACAGTTCTTTGTGAAGTGAGCTATAGCATATTCTGACNCTTTGTGAAGTGAGCTATAGCATATTCTGACTTTGAAACTTGCGTTCTTTTCCCCAGTTATTACACTCAGGGGTGATACTTTGTGATTTCTACGTTTCTAAGTGGTTTCTAGGTAACTTTATTGTTCCAGTTGCCAGCTCTTCATCGCGTATGTAGATCCGAAAGAGAAAAATGGGTCAGGGAAGAGGCAAAGTGATGACTACAGGCTGACTGTTTCATAAGTGATGTTTACTAAAATTCTTGGCTTTATTTACTTCTTCAATAAGGAAGAAACAGGCAAGATAAAAGTGTCATCTCTTTTAATGGGTAGCAATTTGTCCGGTGCAGGTTGGGGTCTCGTTTCCTTAATATATTTTACTTACGCCTCTTTTCTTGCTTCTTTTTTTTTTTTTTTTTTTTTCAGGTTTCTGCTATGTTTTTAACTTTACATTCACTTTACTATACTAATTTTCTGTGTCTCCCCCAGAAAAATGCTAGGCAAAAATTTATGACTTTTCAAAACTAAAACCCTTATAGTCCAAAGTGTGCATTAAGTGAGCTGATCAATATTTTGATTTTAATGAGGGGGGGAATAAAAAGGCGCAATTCTCTAAATTTGTATTTCTGTTTACTAAAGTATGAATTACATGGAGGTATTAGTGGTAGCAACACTCAGAGGAGATAGCAGGAAGCATTGTGATGTGACCTATTGTTTATGCTCACTTACGTTCCTGTGCACCTTTGCCGTGTGGTTACAGGGTGGCAGCAACGAGGGCACATTTCAAGTAAGACAAGAGTTGTCAGAGCAGGTACCAGAGATTAAGGTCCACTTTGGGTAGAAATTTTTTGTAAGGCAATGTAAAAGTGATTGTATAGAAGAGAGTTATGATTTTCATGTAATAAAATTACTTTAAACTCTGGAATTTAATAACTGACTGTTGGAGTAATGATCAGAAAATAGCGATGGCTTGGAGCAGTGGTGAAAACTTAGATAAGAATGGAAGTGACTCCTGACAGATAGCTGATAACCAGGCCTGCACTCAGCTCCAGAGATATGCTGAGAATAGCTGTCAGCGCAGTCAAAGTGAATATCATTCAAGAGCAGCACAGAGTTGGAAGCCAAGAGCAGCCAAGTTCTGCTGCTTTGAGATTTGGGCAGTAGCAGTCAGCATCATGCTGTTCTTTATTCTCTGCACATGGAGGCAATGAATTGGTTGACCTCCTGTGAATGTATAGTTATGAAAAATCAGCTGTGATAATGTTAAATGCCTCCCTTTCTTCAATAGCTCTACCTCTAGTGGTGACCTGTTTGATTAGGGGAAGGGCAAGGTACTCTAGGGATGGCTGTAGATGCTCCCATATGTTTATGCTCTTATTTGTCTGCTTAGAAAAATACCTATGTTTTCAGTTTTTACATTTGGGTATATTCTGCTTGGGTCTGTTTGTTCAGTTAGTCTTCAAAATTTCTCTTCAAAGACCCAACGGAATCTGCAGTACCATTGCTCTAGTGTGTATTTGTTCCAAAGTCTTACCATAGATTCCTACATAACACTCAATTTATGTCAGAACCTATGAGATTCTTTGTTTGTACCTTACCTTCGTAATGCTTCTTTAACTAATGTTCAATACTCATTAAAACTCGACCCAATTTGCGTAAAATGTCTAAACAGTGCACAGCATCTTGCTTCATGTTAAATCTGCTCTGACAGCTCAACTCCCAACTGTTTTTGTAATAAATCATGAATTAAGATGAATTTATTTGCTTTT
>VWZK01001883.1:19754-49580 GCA_013396935.1 Baryphthengus martii | reverse complement strand
TGGTTTCATGAGAACCAAGTCTGCACCTCAAATGTCCTCCCATGATGAAGGGGTGAAAATTAAAGCTGAGAATGATGTTAACTGTAGAATGAAAGAACTGGGGACACAGACCTCCAGATTAGGAGAAATAGCAGGTAGCATGAGCTAGACCCTCCCTTACACATTCACATCAAAACCAAGGAAAGAAGAAGAATTTGGGCATTTTTCCATTGTACAGAGGGACATCTGCAAGGCCAGGCAACTATAAGGTTTTTGAGTCTTCCCAGAAAACAAAAAAATGGACTTAATAGAAGAGTCACAATTAAACTTAATCCTCCAGTATAAATGCTGCAATATAATCACCCAAGACTAATTGTGAGCCTTTATTTCCAGGAGCACACTCCATCCTCACAGCTAGGTCTGAGATGCTGGTGTTGCTTTACGTATTCACTCATGCCTGCTGTATTTGTCTGGGGGGGTCTCTGAAGACCCACATGACAGCTACCATTTGCCGATGCCACCTAAGCAGATTCGTAGTGCAATGTGTCGTTCTTACTCCTGCCAACAGCAGTCTGAATGAATAATGCCACATAGCGATCTCATTAAACAGCTTGATTGCAGAGTATCATGAAGTGATCCTGCTTGTTTATTTCTCAAATTTCTCCTTCTCTTAAGAAGGAGGAAACACTTCTGTCTCTTTTTTGGGAAAAGCACAAGAATAAAAGCTGGGAAGCAACCACCAGATCAGACTTTGTGTGAGCTGACAGCACATGCACAATGATCTCCACCGAGTGTTTTTTTCCAAGTTGCTGAGGCACAGAGAGCTTCCCTTCTGCCGTGTGTTGCACAGAGACCAGGGCTCAAACCTTCCTGCTACGCGGAAACAGTAACTCCTTGTAGCTGTTGAGTGGTGTGATTTGGCCTGCATGTCGTGCAAGGTGCCCAATATACTGTTTGGCTGCAGTATTTCCATGCTCCATGGTAGAGGTATCACCAAGATATTTCCATGCTTTTGTGTAATTCATATTCCTGGATTTAGCAGCGAATTAGTATTAATATGAAGGGATAAACTGCATACTGGAATACAAAAGCTCTCCTACTGTGAGGAAGTTAATCTCTGTTGCTAAACTGATCCCTTATACTGACATCTGCCTAGATGCCAAAAGGAATGAGGAAACGACAGCAACTCCACTAGCATTTCTCCGTGATACATGCTGTGGGAAACCTGTTTTCTACAGAGCCTTATTTCGCTGTATAACCTTAGTGAGGTCCCCTTGCTGAATCTAGACCCTTGCCTCTTGAGTAGAAAGACATCCAAAAAAATGTTAATGGATAGAAGTCTGGCCCCTTCTTCACTAGGTCACGTCACTTCAGTGCAGATCTGTTCTGTATTTTGGAATTAAAGGGCTAGGACCTGCTACAGATCACCTGGCATCTCATGGTGTCCCAGATCACAGACACACAGAGACAAAAGCAGCATCTGTTTGCTCCACTGTGTGTTTCCAGAGATGAACTTTTATATATATTCCCCAGAGCTCAGCATCCAGAACAATAAAAATTCCTCACAGCTGCTCTTACTTTTTTCCATGATTCCGTCCCCAGGAAAGGCAGCAGAGCTATTTAGCTGCCATCCATTGCCCAAGAACACAAACTTAACCCACAGGAGGTACAGAAACTACATATACAGCATGAAGTAAGTGAAGAAAAAACCTTCTCCTGAGTTGTGGGCACTTTTCTCACCATAAATTGTCAGCCTACAAATAGCATCAGTTTCTCCCCAGCACAAAGCTGGCAAAGCTATTGATCAAAAAACATGCTAAGAAAAACTATTTAAATGTCATGGGCCAGGTCCACTCACAACGGTTAGAATAAGGGATGCATCTGTGCATGTGAGGACAGCACTCGAGCATTAGAAGTCACCCTAAATATAGACTGTTCTTCTCAGAAAGGTGCAAGAAAACAGGGACTTCTTCTTTTTGTCCTTTTCCAGCCCTGTGCCCATGCCCCTCCCCACCAACTTCAGGCTCCCAGCACAGCTGAACAACTGTTTCACAACACAGGACAGCTCAGCTCTGAAGCCCCTGTGTTATTAATGAGTTTAAAAATCAGAGCCGTTCAGTTCACTGCCAGTAAATGGCAATGATCAGAAGGAGGGAGGGATAGGCTTGTGTGCAGCTCTTCATTCTCTATTCATTGTGAAAAGGGGATCACTCCAGCTAACTGGCCCGTGGAGATAAGGATTTCAGACAATCTGCATTAGCCTGATAAGCCAGGTTTGCATTTCATAAAGATTATTTGTTAAGAACCTCAGTAAAATAAAATACAATCAGCAGGCTTATCAGCACAACTCATTTCCACTCACACCCTTTTGCCTACCCCCACTGACATTCCCCCCCCCTATAAATAAAGCTCCCAGCTTGTGTCCCAGCTTTCTGGAATGAAGCACAGACCGAGGGTGAGAAGGAGTGGGGGAGGGCTGGGAAGGATAAGAAAGAATAGCTTGAAATCTCCCAGCTGCGACTGGTCACTGTTGGAGCTGTGGTCCTGATCCACCCCATGTGGGAGGGCAGCAATGCTCACCTGGTGGGTTGTTTGGATTTGCCCCTTCTGGTGCCCCTTCAGAGCAGCTGAGCTGGCATCAGCAGCCTTCCCTCTTTGTATCAGCTAAGGATCAAATAAGGAAGGAGGAGTTTATACATGTCTCCCTCTACTTCATGTTTTCCCCTTTCCTCAGGTGAAAAAAATGGCCCCTGATATGCAAGTGCTAGGGACTCCCAAACTCCTAGCAGTCTTCTCTTTTCCCTCTACAAATTGGCCTTAGTCAGCGGTTTTGTGCCAGATCCAGGACTGTTCTTTTGGGACAGGGCTGCCTTTCCAGAAGATAGATGCCCACTACTGCACAGACCCTGGGCATTATTCAGGTATCACATAGTAATTCAGACTGAGTCCCTCTCCAGTCCACCCCGAATTATGAGTCTCAGAGGAAAGGCCACCACTCAAATACAAACTGTCGTCAACACGAGCTCTTCTACATTTTGACAGAAAGTGCAATTACCAAGTGACTTAATGTGTGCCATCTGTTGCTTTCAGCTGCCATTGCTGCACATGCTTTTATTAGGGTTTGTGGGCAGACCAAGACTGTAGCAAGGCAGAAAGCGCTCTGATAAGGCTTAGCATTTCTGCCTCAGTACTTGCTAGCACCGTGAAGCAATGGACCAGTTAGTAAGACATGTCTGTCTTAGTCACTCACACCTTTTCTTTAAAGACTCCAACCTTCTGCATGAACACCTCTTACTACGCATAAAAATTACATTAGCCCCATTTTAAGCACAGGTTCCTCCATTTCAGAACCATTTGTAAGTGAAATCTGGGCTTGCGTAGACCCAGTGACAAAGCTTTGTATCTCTTCAGTGCAAGCTCTGCAGAAAGCCCTTATTTCAAGAAGCAAAATAGGAGATGTGGAGGTATGGTCAGCACTCTGCACAAAAGCAAAAACATCCAGCTCTGAATTTCAACCAGCTTCACGTCAGTCCTTTTAAAATGGGCAGAAAGCAGGACCCTGGGCATTACCATGCTATCAGCCTCACCTCTGTGCCTGGGAAGATCATGGAACACATCCTTCTAGAAGCTCTGCTAAGGCACATGGAGGACAGGGAAGTGATTCGATACAGCCAGCATGGCTTCACCAAGGGTAAGTCCTGCCTGGCCAACATAGTGGCCTTCTGTGATGGAGTGACTACATCAGCAGATAAAGGAAGAGCTATGAATGGTGTATATCTGGACTTCTGTAAAGCCTTTGACTCAGTCCCGCACAGCATCCTTCTCTCTAAATTGGAAAGATGTGGATTTGATGGGCAGACTGTTTGCTAGGTGAGGAATTGGTTGGGTGGTCGGAACCAGAGGGTAGTGGTCAGCAGCTCAATGTCCAGATGGAGATCGGTGACAAGTGGTGTCCCTCAGGAGTCTATAATGGGAGTCGTGCTGTTTAATATCAATGGCAGAGTGGGATCGAGTGCACCTTCAGCAAATCTGCAGATAACACCAAGATGAGTGGATGTTGTTCACATTCCTGAGTGATGGAATGCCATCCGGAGAGACCCAGACAAGCTAGAGAAGTGGGCCTGTGTGAACCTCGTGAGGTTCACAAAGCCAAGTGCGAGGTCCTGCACCAGGGTTGGGACAATTCCACGCACAAATACAGTGATGGGCAGCAGGTCAAGGGTGGTGATTCTGTTCCTCTACTCCACCCTTGTGAGACTCCACCTGGAGTACTGTGTCCAGCTCTGGGGCCCCCTGTGTAAGAGTAGCGTGGACCTGCCCAAGTCAGTCCAGAGGAGGACCGCAAAAGTGATCAGAGGGCTGGAGCACCTGCCCTATTTGGACAGGCTGAAGGAGTTGAGCTTGTTCAGCCTGGAGAAGATAAGGCTCCAGGAAGACCTTATTGTGGCCTTTCAATATTTAAAGGAGACCAATAACAAAGATGGGGACAACCTGTTTAGCAGGAGAGCTGGGAGAAACCCCATTCCTGAAAACATTCCAGGACACGTTGGACAGGGCTCTGAGAAACCTGGTCTAGTTAAAGATGTCCCTGGTCAGTGCAGAGGCATTTGGACTAGATGACATTTAAAGGTCTTCTCCAAGCCAGAGCATTCTACAATTCTATGATTTGCTCTGCCAGATGATATATTAGTAAGGATTGGTTAACGATCAGAGACTCAGAAGAGATACTAAGGAGGGATTGGAAGATGGAATGATCAAAAAAAGAAAAGTAATGTTATTTTCTGGGCCCTGCCTTTGGTTACTCACAGGAGATATTGTGGACCATTACTCCTATGTCACAACGACTCAACAATACAACAGGGAAATGCAGGTCTGAGGAGGGTGGAGAGGCAGCAGGTTGATTGACTGACTTCTTTAGCTGCTTGTAATGAAGTGGCCATAAAAGACCAGTAATGAAGAGGCACATGAAGATGGTCTCAGCACATTGTCTGTCAGCAACAGTTTGATCTCAGCAGGAAAAAGCAGGTACTTTTTCTGAACAATGAGTGCATTGCAAAGGCATCGTTGACCCAGACCATAAGTTGCTACGGCAAGCAGCCACAGAGGGCATCAGCAGTGCAGGAAAATCTTCACAGATGGCTACAGGCAGCACATGCTGAGGTCTCTGCTAAAGGTGGACCTCAAGCTCCTTCACTGGTGGTGTTCCAATGTTCCCAAGTACAAGTCTTTATTAGGCTCACAGAGGAAACTGTCAGCACCAAAGAACACCACAAAGTCAACTCTGGCTCAAAGCCAAAAGCACTACTGACATCCTTTTCCCTGCCTGTGCTAGGACCACAGGTCGCAAAGTGTGCTGCTTCTTTCCCAGTGCAGAGCAGGATGTTCTGCTCTGTGGCTGCAAAGAGACAGAGGCTACGTAACACTGATGAAGAAGTCAGCCCCTGGGGCTGAGAAGGCACCAAGAAAAATGCCTCCTTTTCTACCAAGTAATGCACCAGAACCCACTGCATTCCCTTACCTGAGGGGGATACAGGAATGTAATCTGTACCAGTACAACTCCTCTTTTGTGGATAAGAACGTGAGTTCAGATTGCAGGTGTGTGCTTGATTTATTCCCTCTCCTGCTAAAGCCTATCTGCTATGGAATAAATGCTTGGATGCCCATATAACTACAGTTATAGTGGGTGTGCTTGGGAATACTATTTCAAGAAGAGTCTTTTCACACATAGAGAAGACCTTGGGATTTGTGTGCATTTCCTCGATTAATATGGCTGGAAAGCAAGGTGTAAGAATAAATTTGCAAGGCATCCGTGTGTATAGGTGAAGAAAAACAGTTTCCGTGGGGGATAAGGCACCCTATGTGTGCTCAGTCATGGGCAACTCCCTCCCTCCCACAAATGTATCTTGGCTTCCCAAAATAAAATAATTAATAAAAAAAACCAACCAGCTCTAGCCTGGCTCCTGTCTTTACTGGCTGTCACCTATTTAATCTTCTCCCCTTTTCCATGTTTCTTCAGAAATCCCTCTCTTTCAGTGCAGCTGAAAGGGCTGTGACTAACAGGCAACCAAGGCTGAACGCGGGAAACATGAGATGATTACAAGCACTCCAAGAGTGAACATACAGAGTTTTCAACAGAAGATGCTCCTGCTGCCTGACAGACTTCTGAGGTACTGCTCTGGACAGAGGTGGTAATATACAAGGGCTAGTGTCAGCTCAGGAGGAGAGGCCACAGAGTTCAACAGTAGCTCTATGTGGAAGCTGCTGTACTCAAGGGTTTTGACTTTTCTGACAGGAGGTGACTGGATAAAAGGTGCTGTAATTAGTTTCTTTGTGTCAAAGAGGGCCACCTCGTTTATCTTGGTTTTGAAGCAGTAAGAATAGAAATAGCTGAGCTACTAAAGAGCAAAGAAACAGAAGAACCATTACTGTTCGAAGGGTATAATTTTGGCACTCTAGGTTTTAAGTCCACTCCAAGGGCCTAAACCAAAGTGTAACAAAGTCATCATAAAATTTCCTTGAACTGATATTGGAACAGAATGAAAACCCATGGGACGTGCCCTGCCATGTGGGACTTCCTGCTGGAGTGTCAAGCTTTCACATGACACCAAACTGGGAGGGCTATTTGATTCATGTGCTGCCACCCAGAAAGATCTTAGCAGGCTGGGATTGACAGAAGCCTCCTGAAGATTAACAAGGACAAGAGACGGGGGGATGGAGTGGGCAGTGGTGTTGTGATAACTCCCGATGTGAATGCTGGGGCCATGGAGCTGCTGGAGCAAGTACCATGGGTGGCAATGGCCCCTTGTGACAGATTGTGACCGTACGTCCCTTGCTGCTTATATTTGAGCACCATCTCACCCAGCCAGTTCGTGAATACTCTCCAGCTGAGCAAGGCCTTTGGTGCTGGTGTCATGCTTGGGGAATTTTGGTTGCAGCTCTCCATGCCCAATCCCAAAGCCATTGGAAGACTTTTCCCCATCCCTGCCAGGTTCAGGCAGCCAGGGCACCCAGGAGGTGCACTCCCAGCAGCAGAGGTGAGGTGGGTGGGGGCACCTCACCCTGTGGAGCTGGGAGAGTTTCCTTCTTGAGGGCCCTGGGCATGTTCTCCCACCCCTTCCTGGGCCAGCCTCTCTTCCCTCATGGTCTCATGGAGAGACTGTGGCCTCTTTTCCCTTTATAGCCTGACACCGGCTGCTGCTGCACCAGTAAGAAGAAGAGGCTCGACATCACCAGCTCTCCCCAGCCCACGGTGAGCAGAGAGCATGGCCACAGAGCTGGAGGACCACTGCCCAATATGCCTGGGCAGCTGGAAGGAGGCCAGCTACGTGATGCCATGCCTCCACCGCTTCTGCTACGCGTGCATCGTGCAATGGCCTGAGAGCAAGCCCAAGTGCCCCCTCGGCCTTAAGAGGTCCCTGTCCATTGTGCACTCAGTGTGAGCAGACAACAACTTTTATATCTACCACATCAAGACTTCAGCTTTCCTTGAATCCTCTGACTTATCTTCTTGCTCTAAACAGACCAAATGCTTAGTTTGTCTTCAGGGATCTTTCAACAAATGTCCCTGTCCTANTTTAGATGCCACAAAAAAAGAAAACCCAAACCAACCAAAAAGTAAGAAAAGAAATCAAAACAAAGAATTAAGAAAATAATTTCCTAAACTTAGTCGGGCCCTCTTTCCTGTAACAGCAAGAAGGTGTGCAATGTTTCTTTCAGACATTTACTGACCAACCACATTCTTTTTTGGNGGACCACTGCCCAATATGCCTGGGCAGCTGGAAGGAGGCCAGCTACGTGATGCCATGCCTCCACCGCTTCTGCTACGCGTGCATCGTGCAATGGCCTGAGAGCAAGCCCAAGTGCCCCCTCGGCCTTAAGAGGTCCCTGTCCATTGTGCACTCAGTGTGAGCAGACAACAACTTTTATATCTACCACATCAAGACTTCAGCTTTCCTTGAATCCTCTGACTTATCTTCTTGCTCTAAACAGACCAAATGCTTAGTTTGTCTTCAGGGATCTTTCAACAAATGTCCCTGTCCTAGACACATGACAGGAAGGTTCACTTATGCAACACAATAGGCAGCAAGTTCAGGAATAACTGATTTTTCCCAGTTTCTCTCTGCTAGCTCATGCCGACAGTTACCAAAGTAGCCAGTTTCCCTGTAAAAGATGGGAGCTTTGGTCTGGGTAGCTCTTTGAGTTCTTAGGAGGTTCCTCCTGAACATCAGGAAACACTTTTTCACTGTGAGGGTGATGAAGCACTGGCACAGGTTGTCCAGAGATTCTGTGGAGTCTCCATCCCTCAAAATATTCAAAAGCTATCTGGACACAGTCCTGCACAACTAGCTGAATGTGGACCTGCTGGATCAAGGGGGTTAGACCAGCTGACCTCCAAAGATCCCATCCAACCTACACCATTCTGGGATTTTGTCTCAAGTTAGAGATCCATACGTGCCTGCAAGCTTTTGCCCCAGTGCTACCNTTTACTGGTTTACTTTGCTTTTGCTGTAACCCTCCTAGTTGAAAAAGCAAAAGGAAGTGGATCTCTGAAGCTGTGCCTGTACAGTCAGGTATCTTACCACTTTAAAAAAAAGCAAGCTGGGAAAACATTACAATGTAAGGAATGTGAGCGTAGTAAAACTTCGTGTGAGATTGTATGGACGGGGTGGAGCGGTATATATTTGGACAAAAAAAAAGTTAATTTTCATGCATTGAAACTATCTGATGCATAGGCTGCATTAGCACATGCTCTCTGCAACATACTCAGAAGCACCGACACACATATGTCCAGATGGTGTGGCCAGGATCATTTGTTTGCCACACAGACGACAAGGGGCACTGGCTGTCAAGTCTTCATCGTGCCACTGGGGTTCTTCATGGCACCGCAAACTAGTTTTTGGGTAAGTCCATCATACTCTTTAGAAGTGAGGTACAGGTAGAGATACTTCCTCAAACTGTTACTCTCTCCTTAAATTCCAGGCTAATAAATCTGATGATAAAAGAAGGTATTCAGAAGCTTTAGGGCTGGTAGAGAACATTATTAGCACACAGTACAACCTGCAAAGTACCAGGCACGACATTTCACCTAGTAAGCTCTGAACTTCTCTTTTAAGCTAGAGAAACGATTTATGTCAGAAAAACAGGCACAACCACAACTGTGTTATGATTTCCCTCCTTTAAGAACAAAACTTTCGTTGTCCCTTCAGTTTTCCAAGGGGGAAGCTCCCACCCACACCCCTTAATTACAGCAGTGACTTGGATTTGATAATATTCATTCGGCTCATAACTCATGTGCTCTGCTGCAGAGGACATTGATGTATAAAACTAGCTTCAGCAGAGAGTCCACCATTAGGCAATCTAATGATATTAAACAAGATTATCATCTGATGTAAATGGGCTGCTCTTGCCTATTTACCAAAAGAGAGGGTGTAGATCATTCAGTACAAACAGTCTTTCATGTGCTTGGCGTGCAGCTTCCCAAATCCTCACATTCTGTGCTGCAGTACACTGATAGAATTACACGAAGAGAAAGAAATCAGGCCCAACCAGTGAGGCAGTTGCCCCCGAATTTCTTGAACTGCTGTATGAACTCAAAGAATTCTGCTAACGAGTAAAATAAAAGCATTGCACCCTGACAAGCCAGACCGTAGAAGGAAGGTATTTGTTATGACACAGATGTTACTTCCTTAACAGCTTTTTCATCCGTGCAAAAACAAACTATTCCAAGTAACAGTGCAAAGCAGAGACTCTTTTTCTCTTGAGTTGACAGTTTAACACTCATGATGAGGGGAGAGAATTCTGAGGCGGCAAAGGATGCAAATTGTCTGTTTTTAGCACTGGAAACCAGCATCTCCCAGACTGTTTCAAGGGGAAGGGCATAACCAAATGAGCCACTTCTTTTTCATTTGGACAGCAGAAAAAGACTCAACTGTATTTTCAGGACTCTCTACCTCTATCATTGCAGTTTTGTATACCTTCCATTTCTGACTTTAAAAGAAGAGTGGGGTGGAACATACACAGGCTTCTTCTATCAGAAGGTTCCTTCCAGACAGATCCAAAGTGTCGTCATCTCCCTCAGACACCCACAGCGCTTCACGGCCAAGCATCACCTGTTCTGTGCAGGAACCACGAGACTGTTCTACAGCCTCAGTCTGGCTCAGACATATCCTTCAGAAGAGCTGTATCATACTCTTGTTTTAAACGATCACATTTTTCAAGTGTTCTGGATGCTGCAGTTTCCTATCATTTCCACAAAAGGATGGCGATTCTCCATTGCTCCCAGTATGAGCTCTAGTATCTGATTCTAGAAATATAACCCCTTTCTTAAGGTCATACACAATTACTCCAATTTCCATTTTGTAAAAGCAGAAAGTTATTGAAAACGGTTACAGATTCACAGAAAATACGACCTCCCTCCACCTGGAAGACAGGATTAACTACAGTCAGTCGTGGCTGACATTTGTCTGATGTGCTCTCAGAGACCCCCAAAATCAAGGACTTCTCACATTTTCACATGTAAAGTACTCCAGTATTCTACACAGGAGACCTCAATTTGCATTCCTCCCATTTACTTCAATTTCCAACCAGTTATGGGAAGGGAGCACGTACATCCCTGTCTTTTTGTAACCATCTTTTACAGCTTTTGGAAATGGCTCTTTATAGTCCCTTCTCTTCAGGCAACCCCGTTTCTTGAATCTTTCCTTGCTGTTATGCCTGAGCTTTGAACAACTTGCTACCCCCTCCTCTGGGCTCCTAGGCATTCCTTGAATAGGCTCTCCAATCTTTAACCGTTATATCATTTACCTAACATGCTTTGTTTGCTACATGAAAGTCAAGGTACTTTGCATGTTGTTGCTTAAGACCTTAAATGCATGCCATTAACAGAATTTAGAAATTGCCTTCCTCTCCAGAGCACTTCCAAAATGAAGGTAGGTAGTAAATTAGGAAGGTCACACAGCATTAGGAATCCATTTCAGGTGAGGTAATTCAGGAGAATGTAACAGAAAAATGCCTAAATCTGGGTGCTTCCACAGGGCACGGTAAGGCTTCAGCCTCATGGTGTGCCTTAAAAGAGCATCACTGTTGTTCTGTGATGTTTACACCACTCCTTGGGAGGCATTCCTACAAGCAGGAAATCTGCAGTCGGGACACAACAGGAGACGTGCAGAACTGCCACGTATTTGTCCAACTGGAGGACCCTTTTTTCTATCTAGGGCACCTGCCTTATTCCAAATGTCTTCGCTATGCTCAAGTATCTTTACTAAAAAACAGAACCTCATGACAGTTAAATAAGCAGTGTAAGAAACAGTTCAAAATTCTTCTCTGTGTTACGTCACGGTAACTGCAATAAAATGTGTTAAATGCTACCCTAAAAGACAAAACAAGGGATGAAACATCTCCACCTGCAAATTAGACTCTCCTTTTAATCAGTGTTAAATATACAACTGTATCTTCTGAAGAGAAAATACTTTAATCTGAAGAATAACTTAGAGGTATATTCCAATGCTTAAGACATCCTCCCTCTCAGGGACATGCATTTTTGTTTCCCATTAGTCTTTCCATCTACAAATAGAAAGCAAAAAATTTGAGAGGATTATCATTTTTCTGATAGCCTGTTTTCTTTCACTCCAAAACATCAAAAAAATTTACAGGCGTAAATTTTACCGGACACTGTCAAACAAGTTCACGACAACAGAGTTCAGAACACGAAAACTGTAAGGACATTGGCTTTTTTCATTTTGGAAAAAATACAAAAAATTCTACCTGAGAAATTGTGACATATGATGTAATGCTTACTTTAACAAGTAAATGGCGTTTTACATCTCTCTCTCCTTAATTAGGCAAAGCTAAGGAAGTTACCGTACCAACCAAAGAGCCAGCATGACACGCTATAGTCAGATGCCGAGTAATTTACTCCAGTGGTTGAGCAGCAAGAGACAGCTCGAACTGAGAGGACTGCCATGAGAAAAGCACACAGCACGCGCCAGGATCAAAACATCAGGGAAGTCCCAGTGTGCACCTGGAATGATACACCAGCAAAAGCGCCGCCTGGCAGTAGCTATTTCATCTCTCTAGAGCTGTGAACACTTGAAGACACCGCTGAAAACTGCAGATCAGCAGAACGCAAATCACAGACTCAAGCTACCTGCACACAGCGAGAAATGAAAAAGCTGCGACCCACCCATCGTCTTTCTGCTTTGGCAACGAAAGAAAGGATAGGGGCTAGCTGCCAGTAAACACGAGCTCCATTCTGTACCTTGACGCTGGTTCGCAAGTACTGGGCCTGTACCGTGCCTTTTAGCCATAGCTCACTAGCAGCTCTACTGCCCTTGTCTTCCTTGAACAGCAGGACTGGAACACACTTGGATACACACGCACCAATAGGAAAGATACCGTTCCCGTCCAAAACACTGAAGAAAGCTTACCTCACTGACCAAAGGTATATGGAGAGAGCCGTCAGGCTTCCACTTTCTTCCCATCCAAAGCCTGATGTTACACTAACACTTCACTTACCATGATGCTCCTGCAAATTTGACAGAACAGTTGGTATTTGTACACACTTCTGCTTACACTTGGATAAAAGAGCTGTGATTCTCTGAGACTTTTATAAGCCCATGTTAAGTAGAAAACTAGCAACACCCCTATTTCTAACTGTTCATAAGAAAGCAGGGATAGCTATAATTTTCTAAAATCTAGTCAAAGCTTTTACACGGAGAACGCATTAATTGGGACTTCAGAACCAGAGTAAGTTTTATTTTTTATTTCAGGGGAAAGACATCCCAATGGCATACATCTTCGTGTTCTCAAAAAAGATTTAAAAAAACGAACAACAGGTAACATTCGTTGTCATAATGGCATGCAATGGTTAGTTCACAAAAAAACCCTGCTATTGGAAGATGTCCACTATGGATAGTTTCTCCTTGCATTCTCTTAGCATGACACTGTTATCCCATACCTCACACACGTAAAGTAGGTGGGCCACTTGGGTTCCTCCTAATAGGAACGTTCCACTCCCAAGAACAACCTGTTGCACATCGTGGGGAGCTATCAGTCTCAAATGAAGCACATTTGAGGTACTCCTAACTCTGGTGTTTAAAAACTGAATATTCACAGGATCTCCTCTGAAAAAAAGAGGAACTTCTCTGGGATTTTTCCATCCTATCCATCTCTCAAGCTCTCTAAGTGAACAGTCCCAAGGTTTTGATGATCCCAGCAAAGTATAAGCAAGCCACCTGGCCACTGTTTACATTTAAATAGTCGAGTGCCCGTAAGTTTATTGCAACATTTCCTCTTTATTCCCTTTGTGTAGCTTTTCTTTCAGCTTCCCTTCTTTTCAGTTGCCTTTAATATTTTCCTTTGACTACCTGGAAAATGCGTGAAGAAGGTGAAAAGAATATCTGTTAAGCAAAAAAATGTTAAGTGTCTCAGGAAAGAGATGAGAAGTTACAAAAGGAATGGATCTTGATGCTTTTGGGAAATAGGTGACAAACTGACAGTGTCAATGATAGCAGGTGTGCTCTTTTAGCAGTCAGGTGGTCAGTAGATTTGAATGACATTGTCCCATTCATCGACAGGCCAGACACCATTGTACTGCACGTTGGATGGTGAGGTCTTCCAGTCCCACGTCTTCACAGGAACCTTCCAGTCTGGGCCATAGTTGGCTTCAACATACTGAAGGGTTTCACAGGGCACATGTACCTTCAGTTCTACAAATTCGGTCCAACACAGAGTAAACTTTGGAAAGAGATACCTGCGTCATAATGAAAGAACACAGTCACTGGCAGAAAAATGAAATACAAGAGAGAGTAACTGCAGTGAGTGGCTACGCTACTTTTTAATATTTTATTTTCCTATTTCATAGCTTCCTACCTATGAAATATGACTGACTTACTGGACAGAGATATTATTAACAACAGTAGCTGGTTAACATTTACGACATGTTCTAAGGAAGGAGCATTTCTAATTCTTTTGCTGCTTATTGTCGTATCATTCTGCCATCTACAGGAAATTACTTAGTCCCTGTCTCTACTCTTCCACTTACAAACTGGATTTAACAGTTACCTCATTTAGAAGGGTGTCAAGAGGATGATACATGTTATTTGGTAGGGGAGCTTTCAAGAAAAGCAGCTCTAAATATTAAGAGTTGAGACTTTTTTAAAAACAACCTTTTACTTTTCTGCAATCTTACCAAACAAATCATCCAATTCCCCTTCAGTGCCCTTGTCTGAATACGGTGCCAGCCTTGGAGCAGCTGCAAAGAATTCAGATGCAGCTGCCACCCTGGGCTTCTGAAGCCTTCTCAGACCATTATTTAAAAAATAATTTATTCTACCAAACTGACCTTGCTCTGTACCTGTCGTTTTCTGTAGAAGGGACAACGTAAGTCCCATCTATCTCATCAATCCTTGGACATAAAAGTACTGAGGAAATTTTATGTTTACGCAAAGTCCTCTACATTAAGCACCTACCGACCAATCTCATTTGAAGAATTAAAGCATACAATAAATACTTGATTCCCAAATACAGTGTTTGTAAATACTGCTTCTCTGCTGGAGAATGAAATCTTCCATCATTAATTTTATAAACAAATAGAACGTCTCAATTGTTTTAATTCCAAGACAAGATAAGGAGGATGTAGATGCTTGTGCCTGCAGTGTTGAAAAATGGTGTACATGAAAATACTAGCCACAAAGTAAGACTTGTAAAGTTCAGAAACGAGCTCTCCAAGGACACAGAGATTAAAAATAACTAATGAAACATATTTTAGACTTTGAAGGAGAAATATATTAATTCTTCATAATTTAGCAAGACGTATGGAAAGTATGTCTGTGTACATACTGGGCTTTCTTAAGAAAAATCATAGAATGGTTTGGGTTGGAAGTTCAGACTCCCCCGCCACAGGCAGGGACACCTCCCACTTGATCAGGTTGCTCAAAGTCCTATCCAACCTGGCCTTGAACCTCCAGAGATGAGGCATCCACTTCTCTGGGCAACCTGTTCCAGTGTCTCATCACCTTCACAGTAAAGAATTTCTTCCTTACAGCTGATGTAAAGCGAGCCTCTTCCAGTTTAAAAAGGTTACCTCTCATGCTATCACTACACTTCCTGATAAAGGGTCCCTCCTCATCCCTCCTATAGGCCCTCTTTAAGTACTGGAAGGCTGCTATGCGGTCCCCTCAGAGCCTTCTCCTCTCCAGGCTGAACAAACCAGACTCCCTCAGCCTGTCCTCACAGGAGAGGTGCTCCAGCCCTCTGATTACCTTTGTGGCCCTCCTCTGGACCCACCTGGCAGATTCATGCTATTCTTATGCTGGTGGCTCCACAGCTGAATGCAGTACTCCAGGTGGAGTCTCACAAGGGTAGAGAAGAGCAGCAGAATCACCTCCCTCAACCTGCTAGCCACGCTTCTCTTGATGCAGCCCAGGATGCGATTGGCTTTCTGGGTTGCAAGTGCACATCCATGGCTCATACTCAGTTTTTCATCCCCCAGTAACCACAAGTCCTTCTTCACAGGGCTGCTCCAAATCCACTCACTGTCCAGATTATATTTTCCTTGGGACTGTCCCAACCTAGATGCAGGATTTTGCATATGGCCTTGTTGAACTCTGTGGGGTTTGTTGGTGCCCATCTCTCAAGCCTGTCAAGATACCACTGGATGGCATCCCTTCCCTCCACAGTATCAACGACAACACTCAGCCTGGTGTCATCTGCAGACTTGCTGAGGGTGCACTGGCTCCAACAAAGGGTGCTGAGGGTGCACTGGCCAACAAAGATGTTAAACAGCACTGGTTCCAGTACCAGCTCGAGGTGTGCTACTTGTCAGAGGTCTCCAGATGAACGTCAAGCCTTCAACTGTAACTCCTTGGCTGCGACCATCCAGGCAATTCCTTATTTAGAGAGTGATACATCCGTCAAACACATTCCTCTCCAATTTAGAAACAAGGACGTCATGTGGGAAAAGTATTTTTAAAACGCCTTTTACCCTTCATTTTTAAAGATGTCATTATCTTGGAACAGAACTCCCACCCTTATTTGTGATGATCTAGTAGTAACCAGTATCTCCTCGGATACAACATAGACACCTGGTAACGCTCCTTCAAACTTGCTGAAAGTGGACTTAGGGTTCAGTATGACCAAAGAATCTCTTTTCATGGACCTCCTCGCTTTATCTCCCCCCAAAATTTTGGAAGGGTCATTCTGGTGTTGCAAGAATTCAGATGAAGCATACTAAATCATCACATCTCACAGCCACGATCTTTTTTTTTTCCTTTTCAGAATGTATTTGGAATAACACATATCTGGAACTATTTGGCTAAGCATTCTGAAGTGTCAAGTTCTGTCAGGGTTCAGGGCCTTTACAATAGGAAATGAGCCATTTTCTTGTTCCTTTCCTTTATGGGTTAAGTACAGTAAATCACACCGAAAAAACACAGTTCAGAATTAGAGCCTACCTTACGCTATCACATCTAAGCAAATTAGTTCTTATTAAACTAGAAAGCCGTGATTCGTAAACTTTAAAAAATAACTACCACCAAAAAATATGTACTAGGCTACAAGAAAAAGTGTTTTAGGAAAGCTGGAGTTCCAAAAGAGCTGTAATAGTCTAGGATACAGGAGCCAGAGCATAGCACAGGTTCACATCGATGTTCTATTCTCATGCACTGGACCAGTTGTATCAAAGAGGCAGGGAGGGTAGGGGCGGGAATCTCTCAAGTACCCAGGGTCTGATGGAATTTTGAAAGACCATGTCAACTCCACTGGCATGGAAACAGCTATTGCAATTTAGACACAACAGAAGCACAAAGAAAAAGAAAGGAATTTATTGGTCAGCTTCCTCCTCAGAACGCATGACCCAAAATCTTGTACGGAAAACCAGGCATTAAGCCTGCTTTGAAAAAACATGAAATTGTGGCTGTATTCTAAGAAAAGCAGTCTGCAACGTAGCACTTTTTTTGTGGGAGTATTGCAAGAGCTCTTCCTCCTATCTATTATAAGTGTGTCTTTTGACTCTGGGTATCAAAACATCTTCCCCGATCTTTAGAGAATCACAGAATTGTTAACGTTGGAAAGGACCTCCAAGATCATCGAGTCTGACCTTCTACCCAATACCCTCGTGACCACTAGACCGTGTCCTGAGGTGCCACATCCACCTGCTTTTTGAACACCTCCAGGAATGGTGACTCCACCACTTCCTTGGGCAGCCTGTTCCAATGCCTAACTACTCTTTCAGTAAACAAATTCTTCCTAGTATCTGATCTGAACATTCCCTGGAGCAGCTTGTGGCCATTTCCCCTTGTCCTGTTATTAGTTATTAGGAGAACAGGTCACCTCCGGCCTCACTACAACATCCTTTCAGGTAGCTGTAGAGAGAGTAAGATCTTGTCTCAGCCTCCTCTTCTTCAGGCCAAACAATCCCAGCTCCCTCAGCCTCTCCTCATAAGATGTGTTCTCCAATCCCCTCACCAGCTGTACCTGCTGTACCCTCTGTGCCCACTCCAGTACCTCAAGGTCTTTCTTATGTGGTGGCCAAAACTGGACACAGTACTCGAGGTGTGGCCGCACCAGTGCCAAGTACAGTGGAACAATCACTTCCCTCCCACTGCTGGCCGCACTACTCCTGATACAGGCCAGGATGCCGTTGGACTTCATGGCCACCTGGGCACACTGCTGGCTCATTTTCAGCCAGCTGTTGATCAACACCCCCGGGTCCTCTTCTTTCATGAATCTTTCCAGCCACTCCTCCCCAAGCCTGTAGCATTGCCTGGGGTAGTGCAGGACCTGGCTCTTGGCCTTATTAAACCTCATACAACTGACCTCAGCCCACTGATCCAGCCTGTCCAGATCTCGCTGTAGAGCCTTCCTGCCCTCAAGCAGATCAACACTCCTCCTTAATGTCGTGTCGTGTGCGAACTTATTGAGGGTGCTCTCAATCTCCTCATCCAAATCAACGACAAAGACATTAAACGGGACCGGCCCCAGCACGGAGCCCTCAGGAACACCACTTGTGGCTGGTCACCAACCAGATTTAACTCCATTCACCCCAACTCTCTGGGCTCGGCCATTCAGTTTTTAACCCAGCGAAGGGCACACCTGTCTAAGCCATGAGCTGCCAGCTTCTCCAGCAGGATGCTGTTGTCCGTGCAACAAACACAGTTTTAGAGATTTCTTTCTCAGCTGTTTAACTCAGAGCTTGTCACAGGCCCAGCAAGATCTGCTTGACAGATGATATGCCAACACTGCTTTCAATTTCACAAGAGAACAGACACACGACAAGCTGAGCACTTCTCTAGTGAGGCATAGTACTGTTCGCTTTCTACTTCTCTGGTCCCAAACTGCAAAATCTCTACTGACTCTCCTCTGATAACTGCTTTTCTGACAAAAAACACAGACCTGTCCAGGTAACACCACACTACACACAAAATGCCAACACTAAACATCAACTTGTTCAATTTCTTTCCTATTAGAGGTACAAATCCAGTTCATACTTAAATTTCTTGCCCGATTTAGCCTGAGTTCCTCCATTCCATATGTGGTCATCCTCTTCATAGAGGAAAAAAGTTTCAAGTTTCACATCATCTTCACCCTGGAAAGAGAGTTCCAAGCTGTCTTCTACCTGCAAGACAAAAATATACACTGAATATATCCATAGAAATACAAGGCTTACTTATGTCAGCAGGTTTCAGAAAACTGACTAATTTTGGTCAGGTATACAAAGTGACTCCTATCCTAGAGTGAAGAAAATACAGGAACTCTGCAATTTTGGGTTTGGTTTGGTTTTTTTTTTTCCTGATGCCTTGAGAACACTGGAGATTTTCTGCACCACTCTGGTACTACCCTTCCTTTCCTTCCTTCAGCTCCAAAAGCTTCGGTACCATCTCCTTGCCCTCTGCCACAAGCAAAACAGATCAGTGAATGAACAGACGATCAGGTGTCTCATTTAAAGCACTTTCCCTACGATAAAACACTCACTAGCACAGTAACGATTTATCACTTGAACTGTGGGTGAACCTTCTTATGCCTTTAATTTTGTTCTCTTTTCTCTTACCATTCCGCAGCTTACACTCTGGAAAAGATCCGTGTAAGCTTATAATGAACATCCCCAGTGCCCAACTCATGCGAACCTTCCCTTTCTGCTGCTTTTACATATAGGGTTACAGATATCCTCAGAGCTATCACCAATCCTCCCATATCATGAGGCCCATTCAGTCTCTAAATACAAGACTAAATTCTACCTTGATTTTTAACTTTCGTGAGAACCACTGACACAGATGAGACCCCTTTAGAACTTCCTCAAAACTTATTCTGAGGTGGAATTCAGACTCCCTCAACAGGGCTGACGCTAGTAGGGTATCTTCTCACACACTGTGCAAGAAAACACATAAAAATCAGTAAGATTCTATGTTTATGTAAAACCCAAATGAGTGAATGTCTGGTGAGGAGACTCCAGATACCAACTTCTACGTAACTGATTTGCAGCTGTACTCAAACTTGTGATCCTACAGAAAGACACAAAAGCAAACCGTTCTTTTTCTATGTACCTTGCCAAATTTGTGCTTCAGTGGTAATCCTGCTTTCTGAAAGGCTGGAATGATATCTGCTTTGTAGTCCCTTATAAAGACTCCCAAATCCACATCTTTGCTGTGAGGAATGACATTACATTGTCTATACCAGCCTAAGTGGAAAAAATAAAAGGACAACAGGAAAAAACCAAACTAGTTAGTTCAGGAACACGAGAAATATATTGATAAAACAAAAGCAATACAAAAATGAACTGCCATAAGGTCAACAGGCAGAGATCTTTGAATGAAATCATAAGCAAGACTTCTACCTTTCTCTAGTATGAAATGAACCTCACTGAAGAAAACAAGTATCACTGCACTTATAGCCAGTTCTTTCCCTATGAGCAAGCCAAGAATGAGAGAAAACTCTCTTTCAAAGACAAAATATTTTCAGTTTTCTAATCTAAATGTCTTTTAAGAAAAAATATTCTTTATCTGGACCCAAATCTAATCAGCAATGAACAGTTACAGGGCTACAACTATGCTTTAAATTTGAAACTATTATTTTGAATAGTATCTAAGAGGTTAATTGTCTTTCAATCACCATTGCAAAACAGTAAGACAAGTGGGACGTCCTTTTGTCTGTTTTACTAAAGCAACTTTTATTAACTGTTCATTCAGAAAATTATATTCCCTAGGACGAAATAAATACAAGTCAAATGTGCACACACATGAGTTTTCACAACCTATTTCAATAATAAAATAATCTTCACCAATGATGATACTACTTCCATCTTAAGCTGCATTGAAGAACTTGCAGTACCTACTCCAATAGGCTGAACATTTTATTAAAAGGCTGTGTTTACGAATAAATAAATGTAAACTATATTTCATAAGCCAGTGACAAGCACCAAATAAGAATAATAATCAGGTGAGAGTCTACATGGACAGCAGAACTGTGCCCATCATTGTGTTTTCCAGATAGCATTTCAGTAAATTCCAGGCCACTCAAGTTAGGGAACTGCTGACTACTTCCTAAGCAGTGATCAACTCAACACAGATAATTGCTAACAACATTATATGATTCACTGGAAATTCACTCAGTATCTCCAAGATTCTGGTTTCTAAAGAAAAAGCATTTTGTCAGGAGCAAAATCGCCCATTTCAATACAACTAATGCCATTTATTACCTCCTAGCACAGTAAACTTAACCTCAGCTGACATCACAAGCACTAGAGGATGAAATATTTAAAATTTCAGATTGTTTAAAAATGCAACACAATACAAATATTTTACCAAGGCAAGTTCCACTGCTCAGCCAGAACTTTACTCCTAAGTTATTCAGTGTCAAGGCAGCCAGATGGAGCAAGGATTTTGCTTTTTTTCTAAACTCCACTGCATCCAGAGAAGCATCATCAGGATACAGCTGGAAAGCAAAGGAAGAGTAAGCAAGCTATTCTGAGAGAGCAACCTTGTCCCTTCTTTTTTCAGCGTCCTAAGAAAAAAAATAACCTTTAAAAATTTCCTTAACTAACATCTGGGCAGTATCTGTTTTCACAAATAGAGCCCGGATTGAGAACATGCACTAGAATTACAAGTTAAAATTGTAACTTTGAAGAATCACTCTCCATTTTTTCCAAACTAGAAGAATGTAAGGTCACAGTAAAATAGAGTAAGAATATATGTATTAGACACTGATTCTCAGCACTTGGCAAGGAGACAGAGATGAACCCTACTTCTGCACACGCCGAAGTCAATACCCAGGGTCCAGGGGAAAACAGGGACAGAAGCGGTCACTTGCAGTACATCAGTTTATTTGGCGCCACCAAGTGTTACAGCTGGATGCTGACTACCTCTGCCACAGGGCAGAAACAACAGAAAATCCCATCTTCCAGCTCCAGCTGCGGCAAGATCTTCTGTTAACGTAATGACAAAAAGAACACGGCACTCCTGGCAAACTTCACCAAATCAAACACAAGACCAACACACCACTCAGATTCACGACTGATTTCACTAACAGCTCTCGGGCAACCAGCAGCTGGACTGAGTAGCCTCCAAAACAGATGCCAGCTGCTAACTTCAGTATTAAAGCTCCAACAAAGCTCAATATACATTCTGAGGCACATTTTCTCTGCCTGTGGCAATTACGGCCCACGGGTTTTAAAGCTGAAGCAGAGCATACTTACTATTTCTGTCCTTTACAGGTGAAGTGACAACACACAGGTACCCCTGGGTACAGTAACCCTCCTGCAACACATATGGGGAGCTATGGCCTAATAGACTGGACAAGAATGGGCTTCCCTCCCCTGAGAATTCCTTTCCTGAACACCTCCTATGTCTGAAGAATGGAACCTCCACTGTCCTCTTTTTTTTCATCTCCCATGAAATCAGAGACACCTGATTCTGACTCCAGACTGTAACTCTTGACCACTTTATATCTCGGTTCTTTTCAAGTTAGGACAAAATACTCCCCATACTGCAGCATGAAGTTTTCTACTATCTGCTAAATCAGGTAGCAATATTCTAAAAATAACCCTCTAAACAGTGGTGAAAACATTAGCTTACATGGTCAAAAATCAATTAAATAAGTAGTTTTGGAATGAACATACCATTTCAAATAAACTAAACATGTGGAACTGCAGCATACGATTCAAATGAACATAAAACGAATTATTACTCAAAACTCTGTAATTTGCCACAAGGTAAAATTCCAACCATAAAAACACACAAGACCCTAATCTTATTTACATGAAACCTATTTAACAGTAACAACGTGTGATAACTGCAGACATGGTGGTTACCTCTTCCTTTCAAAGTTTTGCAAAATGGAATAAAATGCGCTCACAAATAAAAAAGACCGATCACGATTTTCAGTTAAAGTTTTAGTTTTATAATCACTTATTAAACTCTGTGGACTGAGCTGTTTTCAGCTATATGTATGCTGACAGTCCCACCTAGGCAAAAAACAGGTAACTGTTCACAGGTTTGTGTTAATCAGCGAAAACACATCACTTCTCAGAGACACTACCTGATTACCACTAACCTGAAAGAAAGTCCGAGCTTCTCTGTACCTACATTCAAGAAATCTAGAGTGTGACATCTCCTCTAGAAAATCGGATGGATTTTTTGGAATTTGAACTTTCAAGTCATCAATGGAAACAGGCAGCAGTTCTGGCCTGCAGGGAAAGAAAGATGATACACTCAATTCCTTTACAAACCACAAACCACTTTTCCCTCTACCTGAGGTCAAAATCTTGATGCACAATATTGGCAGCGATTCCTCAGTTCAAACATGCCCAAAAACCACTACAAAGGAAGAGCAACAGAGCTTCAACAGATTCCCCATACACTTCAAAATTTTGTTTTAAAAATAAATTCTATGCCCACAGTTAGTTTGTGAGATCACTGATTCCTTTAATGACTCATGACCTGCACTGAGTTTGTTCAGAGCTGTTGTTCACTCCATTTGAAAATCCAGGCTATTTATTTAGCTGTCTAAGTACAGGATGCACTTAAGAACCAAGTTTTCCCCTGTACTTTGCAGCTATTTGCATCTAAAATTTACAATCTGTTCAGCCTTCACAATGAATAAAATGCGCTATTTAACAGTTTACACAGTTGACTTCAAATGCTTAGGCATGTAATCGGTACAGATTCCATGTTTTAAAAGGAAGAAAAAACAGTGTCAATTTTAAGGAAACAGATTTATTTCAACCTGTGAAATGTCTGGCTGTTCTACTCTGATTTATAGTATATACACATACCCTACAGGAACACTGTTCTCAAAGCCTAGTGGCATGTGCTTGGTTTTGAAAACAGTGACAAGATCCTGAAATACTGCTATTGAAAGTATTGTAGGAAAAAGCAGACATTTACAGTGACTTTATCGATGTAATGCAAGACTACGTACAAGCAACACCACCAATTCAAACATCTGTGCAAGAAAGGAGTCCCCTCAACATGCTAAGGGCATGGGTTAGATGCAGCGGTTGGCACATACCTAATTTATCTGCCCTCTGAGGGCTGAGCCACATACGAGCTAAATTCTACAACTTGACTCTAGGAAAGAGAGTAATTTTATGTACAGGAGAAAGAAGTTATTCTGAGAGTGCCAATTATGGCTTTTTCTCTGCACTATTCTGAACTCACTTTTCATATGCTCCAGGGTACCGACCAAAGTGGAGTTTCCGGAAAGGCACAAACTTTCTGTCCGTATGTTGCTTGAGTCTCAGGGGGCCATGCCAGAGATAATTACCGCTCCTCTCATAGAAGACCACAAGGTGAATGGCATGAGATGTTAGTTTAAATATGTAGTGCAAGGGAATTTCAATCCCAGACAGGTCATCCATTCCATCCAAACGAGGGTCCTTGTTTATAATCTTTAGCCATTGGAACCCCATTTTCTCAGCAGTTCTGAAAAGGCCCGCCTAAAAATGAGAGGAGGGGAGGAGATGGGGAGAGATTAGAGACACCAAGATTAAATTCTAAATGCTTATTATCAACTGACATTATTTCCTATTTTCATTTTATAATCAGATGTAAGCACTAACTTCAAAAATTTCTAAGACCTTAAAGATCAGCAGTCTCAAAACAATTACGACACTGTAGCTCCTTCTTATATGTTGTCCCTCAAACTTTACAGTAAAACACAAAGTAAATGTTGTAAACCATGCCTGGACTAGGTTTGCTCCTTGCCATGGCACCCTTCTCTACATCCTCAAACTATTCTCTAAATTTTTTCTTGTATCAAACTTGGCATTCATAAGTTCTTGAATAATGACATCACTAACACAAAAATGATTACTACAAAATCTTCTTTTATGATGCGTACAAATATTTGTCTAAATCTCACCAAACTTCCAATGTTGCACCAGGTAACAGGCTTTCATATTTCCATAGAAAAAAAGGAATGAAATTCTGGCTAGTAAGAAAAGAACCAACCAGTATCCAAAGACCCTTTCAATTACCTTCCTTGAACTGTTTTATGTGGGCGCACCAGCTACTCCTCTGGGTGCTACAGGTATTGTCAGTGAGCCACAAAGGAATGGGGAAATGGATTTACATTAGTGTGCTGCCACACAATGGTATTCTCTGTTTCCTTAATCCCTTCACAGCTAGAGGTAAAACAACTGCCTAGTCAGATACTTTAATGACTCAAAGTATTTTTTTCTCATCAAAATCACCTGAGTGGGATTCCTTCAGTAAAATAGTCACAGACTATTTTAATGACTCCTGCTTTTTCTAAAACAAAACAAAACCAAACCAAACCAGAAAGAAAAACCAAAAAAATCCCAAACAAACAAGAGAAAAAAGGCAGGAAAAAAAGGCTGTTAGCCACTGGTATCTTTAGTCTGCATAAAATAATCTAGTAAGTATTTCCAGGTGACTTTTAATTGAGGAAATAATCTTGGATTCCATTTTGCCCTTCATCACATGCTACATCTCTATTTTTCACATATAAACTAAAAACGGCCAAAGAAAGGCAGAGATACAAATGCGCTAAGTGATAAAACAAAATGGTAAGTACTAGGATGTACTAAAAGAAATGTGAATCAGTCGGTTATGATAATCTCTCCAGCTTTGTCACATCAATACCCGGATTCCTACCTTGATAGATCCCCAAATTTGAGATTTTATTACAGCTGTACCTACGTTATAAGCTTAAGGTTTTCCTCCTTTTCTATCAGACCACTTTCTTTTTTCTTTTTTGGCACGGCCTCTTACTACAATTGTGTATGGATATTGGCAGACAGCTTCCAAAAACTTGTAGTTATGATTCTTAATGTACCCAGGCTAGTGCCTGGATATCTTTTACTTTTAAACAGAAGTTTCCTCTGCCAATATTTTTACAAGATGCCCAGGCAATTAGTTTGGAGGCCTTAGTACAAACATGAAAGCATTATGTCACGAAATCATAGAACAGCTGATTGAATTGCAATACACAAACGTGAACTGAAGAAAAGGCACTTACTTCATGTTTCCATGTTTTGTCCAGTAGCGCAAACGTAGTAAACTCCCTCGGAGCACAGAAGTACTTGCATTCTGGGCTAGGGCCATCAGGAGAACTTCTGATCTGTTCAATGTCTTTATCAACCAGTCCCAGAATCAAAGGATCGATCAAATACACTTGTATATTATGACTGGATATTAAGCCTAGAAACTTTCTAACCACGTGCTGTTCGACAGAGGATAAAATTCTACGTTAGAAACATCATCTTTTGTTGCACAAAGGTCAATGCATTTAAAGCTATTTGACAGAAAGAAAAAATCCCAACACACTGACAGAAGGAAATCTTATTTCCCACTACATCTTCTGAGTGTGCACTTTACTTCCATGAACAACTGTGGAAATGGAAATTTTCTTTTTCAGAAGATGTGGCTGCTCTCAGGCTTTCTAGGTCTCTAAGACTAGAGTAAAAACCTTTCAGCGTTAATTAGAACCTTCTCCAACTTAAAGCACTCTAACTCTAGACTTGAGAATGAACTCTCAGCTAAACTCTAGATTCTTTCCAGCTCTAGACCAAGTGGTAAACAACTTGAATGAACCAGAGTTTATACGGTGAGATATGATGTACGTGTGGCTACTGAGGGAGCTAGCTGAGGATGCTCTGAAACATCCTGAAAGGCCATGGTGGTGAGGAGCTATTCCTCTAGTCTAAGAAAAAGCAAGTCTCATGCCGTCTTCAAAAAGGATCTGGGGAACTCTAGTTGCCTTCATCTCAATCCTCAAGAAGCTTCTGGAGCAAAAGTCCCCGCAAAGTCACATCCAGGCACGTGAAGGACACGATTGGGAAAGTCAGCCAAAGGCAAACTGCACCTAATCACACCAACTGCCTTTGAAAAGGTTTGTGGGCAAGGCTAGAGCAATGTACACTGTTCATACATCGACTTTAGCAAGACTTCTGACCCACTCCCAAACAGCATCCCCAAATATCAGACATGATGCCTCCTGTATATGAAGGGTGAGATTCTGTGAGAAAGTGGGAAGTGAGTGCTATCCAGTCTTTGGATATCAGTGTACCAAGGGCACTCAACCATGGCAACACTGCATAAGGGGTTAAAAGCTGTAGCAAGAAGGCCCTGCACCTGAGGAGAGGATTTACTAACTTGACTCAGTAGAAAATTTTTATAAAGTACATTTAAATGTCCATGGCACACAGAAGCCATTTACAGCAGTCACAGCCACCTTGCTATTAAATATGCAGCTGATGTATTTAACTGTTGCAGTTAAATTTAATGACATTTTTTTTCCAACCAAAAATACTTGCTTGGAACAGCACTGTCAGGCTTTATCTCTGTTACATCTCAAGGTTTCTAGAAGAGGAGTGATCAGGGAAAACAATGGCCTACTGCCCAAGCTACCCACCCAGTAAGCTGATCTTGGCTTTCTAACTGATGCTCTAACCTTCCCCTTTTCCAGCTGCTGAGTCTGTTCAATTAGACTCCACAGGCCAACATCCAGTTCTGGCATGAAGCTTTGGCTTCAGGGAGATATGAAAATGTGAAGACAGGATGTGGGTCACCAAACAGAATTTAGGCAGCAGCACTACATGTGCTGTACAGGCAGAAGCACGGCCACTCTCTTAGTGATTTCAGCTACGTAATGTCGAAAGGTAAGTGATGTGCTAGCATTATTTCTGTAAGTAATACCAGGGAATAGACTGAACCACATCTGTGCAAAAACACCTACATTTTTACCCTCTGTCACACTTCCAGGGAAACAGATGCATTTAGTAGAAACTTAAGTAACTGGTAGAAAGAGATGGCAATGACGCGAAGCAGCCAGGAGAAGTGCACTCCAGCAGAACAGAATTTCGGACTCTGAAGAAAGCCTGGAGTGCAACAGGTCCCTGTCAGGACCATGGAGCATTCTGCATTGTTACTATGGATCTGGTAAGATCACGTTAAAGCTTAATGAGAAGTCTGTTCACAGACTGGCAGACTGTAAGCCCAGTGTGGCCATGTCAACTGGTATCTAGTAGGGAGTTCCGAGAGGTGAACAGTGACTCCAAGAGCAGTGAGACATTCCTGGTGTAAGTAAGCAGTCAACAGAGCAGTTGGTACGAATTACTCCTAAGAACAGCTCTTCACCAGAGCACCCTTCCTCTTGCTTAGCAAAAGTAAGGCATTTAAACGGTTATTTTGCTAACTCACAACATTATCATATTGCAAGCAAAGCAAAAGGCAACCAGCTCCCAGAGCATCATTTTCTGTAACCATCTGTGCCGGTCTTCCCCTGGGAGATCTGTTAACAAAAGATTTCTGTAAAAGTGTTTGCAAACAAATACTAACTATGAATATCATAACTGAGTTTCTGATTCCCGGTGTTTTGAGGGCACTCGATCCTGCAAACCTTAAGCAAGACGGAAAAAAAATAAGATAAAATAAAATATTCCATTTCAAGGATCTAGTGGCACTCCTAACACTGCTACTGAACCCTGAAATACAGCAACCGGTGAATGCTTAGACGTAACATTCTCCTCCTTGTGAAAAGCTTTATGACCAAGCACAAGCAAGTAATGCAGCACGCTGAGCAGCAGGTTTAACAACTGGAGCCAGCAGAGGGGTACTGCATGACCTGAGACTTGCAGCCAATTTTTTTACCATGCTACTGGCTATCAAACAAGCTGTATGTCAAACAAGCCAATCTTTTCAACACTCAATCTCAACGAACGCAACAGCCGGGATCAAAATTTCAAGTTTTGCTCCTTAAAACATTAACAATGCTATTACCAAGGACTGCAGGGGCAAAGGCTGATAAACTGTGACTGTTTCTCAACTTCAATTTATACTGATGTTGTAAAACACTTCATAGCTTTACTCAGTGAAGAAAAGTATGTTAGTCCTTACTGCCGAAACATGCCCAGTGAAGGGGAAAGAGAACTTGGCTGTGAGTTTGCAATTCCATGTGAGCTCTCCAAAGACTTGCAGAATAACTGTATAGACCAGTGACGTTGTACATACCCATCTAGTGCTGTCTTGGCCTGACTGGCTTCCTCTGACTTTGGAAAAAACTGCTCCATTCTATCAAAACCAAAGAAGGGGAAGAGAAGGGGGAAAGAAAAGAAAAAAGTAAGTTTCAGTTGAATCCCTGCTTAGGATGTCTTATCAGGACATTCATTTATCCAGTCAGTACTTTATAACTATGGCTGTGGATATGCCTCTGGTCACTCAACTACAGTACCGAATGTGAAATTATAAACAACTGCTCCAGCTTAGTGTATTGAGAAGGACAACTCAAGCCTTGGGGGACTTCCAGACATGCAAGAGTTGCATGATTTGGCCTCGGGTTTCTGAGCATGTATGTCATTAAATATGAAACAGGAAGACGATAAACATGAACACCGTTAGGGAAGTATCACTGAGAGAAAACAGCAGGACTATGTCTCAGTCTTTCCAGACGTAACCCTAGAGAATTAATTTGGCGAGATAATTCTATTTATATGATAAAGTCAAGGCCCAGGGTAGGGGCTCGGGTGTCAGCTTTTCAAAATACGAAGAATTTATCATTCAAAGCCTTTTGTTTACAGTCAGAAACCATAAGAAAGAAGTCAAAGTTTGCAGTATTACCTAACACCAAGACTGCCTCCATTTATTAAGAATGTCCTCACCAAACCAAAACCATCTCAGGGAAGACAGTAACCATGCAGATTTCCTCCGTAAAAGTAAAACAAGTTCCTCTGTTGAATTTGCATTGCAACTATAAACTATGAAGCCACGAAAACTCCAGAGCATTTTATTTATAGTGACATTTACCTCTTTTTCCGTTACAGAAAAATCACACTCAGCTAGATGTTCTGTGCGTAGTATAAAGGCAGGATTTACTCTCTAGTATCTGGGAAATCATCGACACTGAATCATAGCGCACCAGGACTACTGCAGAAAAAGCTTAGCTTTCTTTTAAAAAAACACCACTGTCGAAAAAACCTACAACCAACACATGCCGCCTTCCTTGCTTCTTCAGGAAAGCCCTAAGATAGGGCTTAGTTTGACCTCACTTGACAGGAACTCGCTCGGGCTACCTGCCTGCATTGCGCCCGTACGACAGGAATGGCTCGGCCCACAAGGGAAGCTCGGGGCTGGTGTGAATGCTGCTAAGGGACTCTGCAGAGAGCAGGCGTTATTCCACAAACACGAGTCTACGCAGGACAGCGCTCTCTTACCTTCTGCGACACATAGAACTTGTAATAGTACAACTGGAAGAGGAGGAAAACCAGGCTGGTCAGAGAAAGGAGCGCCAGGACCACGTTCTTATTGATTTTCAGCATTAGTCTTCGGGACGCTCTCGATCATCGCCTGGAAGCTGACCGGCGTCACTCATCTTCCGCGCGGTTTCCCAGCTCCCGGG
>VWZK01001883.1:0-19470 GCA_013396935.1 Baryphthengus martii | reverse complement strand
CCCCCCCCTTTTTAATATAAAACTGCAGTAACGTGTGAGTGCCGGGGGTGGGGGGGGGAGATGGAAACAGCATATGTACGTTAGCCTTTTCCCACTTAGAAGATAGTAAAGAAGTAAACCTGGCACCCTCTGCCATCCATATTTGGTATTTGGAGAAGCACCTATCACCTGGATGCTTTTAAAACATCCTTTCTTAAATTAGCATCCCCTGCTGCAGTTGATACAGCTTTCCATAGAAACAATGAAAGCTACAGTTTTCTGGTGTATTAAGAACTCAAGGGAAACCTTCAGTTCCTCACAAGTTACTCTGAAAGACTACCAGTAACCAGTATTGTAAAAAGAATTGAAAAAAGTCTCATTTTGGTCATACAGAAGAAAACTCCTGTCTAGCCACCAAACAGCATCAACTCCAGAGCAGAGCAGCTCAGGGAGTATTAAAGTCACCAGGCATCTTATACTTGGTGTTAACTACAGGGCAAAACCACAGACCTTCATAAGGTCTAAGCCACTGCCAAACCACCACTCCAATCCCTGAAGTGGTTGCCTCCAGAAAAAAAAGTAACTTCACAGGCTGCATGCATCCCCCGCTAGCTGCAGGTACAAACAGTGCACCAACTGCAACACCAATACACTGGTACTGGACAGACACTAGCTCAGAAAAAAAGAGAAGAATCTGAAAAAAAAAAATCTAAAGTGCTTAAGGCAATTCTTCATATCCCCATTTACTAGAAACAATCGGACTAGCTGTTAGCAGCAAAAATTTAACATCTGTGCAAACTATTATATAACAAATTCATCCTTTACAGGTAAAAAGTCACATTAAGTTCATCTAGGACATCAGTTAAACTAAAACTTGCAAGTCACAAGTCACAGTATGAAATACATCAAGCTTCCTCCTAAGTTAAAGGAAAAAATACATTTTTACATTGTGCATATCAAATTTACCTTGCAGGTTGCACTATGTCTTGCTAAAAAACAAAAACAAAACCAAACAACTTAACCATTTAAATGCTCTTATGTAGGGTTGGAGATTACTCATGGTTCTTTTTTACTACACTTTAACTTACTGTAAACATTCCTTTTCATTCTGAAGAGGGAAATTTAAATAGGAACTGTAGCTGAACACCAGCGATCAATCTGATAGGCTAATGCTTACAATGCCCAGTTATCTCACTGTCTGTTCAGAGTCATTCAACAGATCAAGTCTCAAAACAAGAAATACCAGGGTCCAAGCATGGAAGTTTCACTCCCTCACCAAGCACTGAATTCACCGCAGCTGACCTGCCAGGACTTCCCCCATCGGATGTTCATAGCAGTAAAAAAGAAACCAATGAGGAAGAAATATTTAAGATGACTACACAGATCTTTCAGATAACAACATCTGCCGGTGACATGTGAAAAATATTCAGATACTGTTCATCTAAGAACTGTCACCTTCTAGGATCTTTGTTTGAAAATCCAAGACACTAAACTGGCAGAAGAAGGTACAGTTAAACTGGGAATTGTTTTGCATTTTCTTCCGCAAAAGACACTGCATCTTCTTTTCACAATGCAAATATTTAGAGATGCTCAAGTTCCAGATATGAAATGAAGAGCTCAACTGCCCTGTCAACTTCATGATTTCTCAGGAGAATCAAAGCTTTCTAGAGCAGCTACTAAAACTAAGAAGAAAATTTAAGTTTCCCCTGGAACATCATAACCAGTTTACTATAAGCTGTTTCAAGGAATTTCTCCTCCTCTTGAGAAATCTTGATGGACACAGTGGATCCATTGATACTAACAAGATTTAGCATGATTAGATGGTCGTATTTTTATGGACTAAGAGATACACACCAAAAAAAAAAGTAGGATAGGAGCCTATTATTATGGACCCTACCAGCATAAATTTCACACAGTTTTCAGGTGATACTAGACAAACATCTCCAGTTCGGAAACAGCTGACTCAAGTGTGTATCTGAAAATTATTTCTAGGCTCCTGGACTTGATTAGAAGGAAGAAAGATGTAACAGTCTATAATACACAAGTAATTCTCATGGAAAAGCTGAGATTTCCCACAAAGAATGTAACATGATTTTTTTAGCTCTCCCACTATTATGAATCATTCAGCTATTTTTAGTAAGCTTCCAATGAGGAGTCGAACACTCAGACTCAACATTTCACGCCATTTGTGAATGCAAACATAATATGTTATCTGCTTCTGGATCTTCAGTTACCTGGCAAAGCATTCGCTCACTTTCCACGTTTTCCTTGCCCTTAAAGGGGAAGGCCTTAAGTTGGAGATTATAAAGAGATCCCTGAGAATATGATCCTCCGGAAGTCAGACTCATAGCCACATATACATGGCATATGGTACAACCTAGCAAGTTGAAGAGCGGGATGCTCTAAATATAAACTACATTTCTGCTACATAAAGAAACTGCGTAATTTTTTGACATCTCTGTTTATCCGGAAAGTTCCAGGAATCCTCACCAGGCTAGTCAAAACAGTTAGCAAAAAAAAAAAAAAAGCACGCCTGGGTTCAGAGGGTACTGCCCTGGTACCGCCAGGAATTCAGTGCTGCTTCTGCAAAAAGCCAGCTTTGACACTGACAACAACTGTTCTGTGAAGTCCTAGTCAGCCTTGAAGCTGGCTTGAGAAAAAGCTGAAAGATGTTTCAGCAACAACCTCCCCCCATTATCTCTGGGGTGATCCACTGAAACTGGAGTGCTCTCAGCCGTGTTCCCAGCCGCAGCTTCAATTGCAGCTCTCCTGTTGGCAGACAAAGATTCAATTTGCCACTCACATCTGACGAACAATGATGTGAATTGCTTATTATCAGAAGCCAATCAGAATAATGCTACAAAACTGGAAAGCCAAGAGATGACCCACAATGAAGAGCTTCTGGGAGAACTGTACCATGATGAGCTTAAAAAAAAAAGAAAAAAGCAACCCTGGATTTTTGCCTCTGAACCTCTTACTTGACACGCTTCCCAGCTCAGTGGCTGACTACCATAATGCGCCTTCACTGAGGACGTAAAAATGTTTAAACACTTTTAAATTTTTACATTTTCCGTAATTTGTGCTAAACAGGAGCCGAACTCTAAATGCGTGGTATTTAAAGGAGCTACTCGTGGAAAATAGGAGGATTTTGTATCAGGAAAAAGAAAATCAGACTGCTCGTACTATTTTCTTCATAGCAGGCCTACAACTTCTTACAATATTTGCCAGTCTAGGGTAGCAAATCAATACCCTTTTGAAATGCGCGTTTGATACCACAAGTTCTAATAGGAAGCCTAGCAATATTAAAATATATAGTCAAGTAATTCATGTTAGGAGAGCTAAGAAAACGGAAGCTGTTATAGTCTTCACAGAAAAATAATATTCATAAAATTAATATTCTAGTCCATAACAAAATGCTTAAATACAGTATTAGAAAAAGTACATAGTTACAGCTTTCAATTACTCCACTTAATTTTCAAATAGGCAACAATTCAGTTTTCTGTCTGACACTTCTGTCTGGATTCACAGTACATTCCTAACACTTTAGCCTCAAACCTTTGCACTATCAGTACCCAGGGCTTAAACAGCAGTAAGTAGCAAACCCAGTTTAATCCAATGCTCACAAGCTTCTATGAGTAGCAGCTAAACAGAAAGAAAACCAGTCAGCAGTATAAGTGTTTAGCAGACATTACTAGGCAATATTGTTTAGGCTGCTTGTTGAACCACTCAATCCATTTTCACTTTTCTGGAGTGTTTTCACAGTACTTGGCACCTGCAATCCAGTACCCACTGTAAGACCACCACACCATATCTACGGGAGAAAAAAAATAAAATCAGTATTCTGAATATTATAAAGCATCCACATTTCTCTTCTCTCGCCCCATAATGGAACTCACACAAAATTCATCCTGCAGCTGCATTTCTCTTGTACTTTAGTCACAGCACTCTGTAAAGCATTCTCATCACACAGAAGCTAATTTTTAAGACCATAAAGTCTAAGATGCTTCACAGCCTTTGCTGTATGAGTCCAAGTTTATAGACCAGGTGTAAGATCTAATATTAGGAGACTCGTTCCTAATAGGAAAGCTTTTTCGAAGACCGATGTGCCAGCAGCAAGCACTTAGAATGACAATGAAAAGCAATACTCTATGTTCCACTGCCGGAAAGCAGTGCTTAGTTTCAGCGTGGTACGGCAGAACTAGGTCCGTGTAAACATAGTAAGAAAAATTAAGTTTTGACAGGTTTCAACAGCGCAGGTACCAGTGACCTCTACTCTACAACTGAGTTACGGGAAAGAATGTATCTCCACATTTAGGAATAAGTTTGAGAGCTGTAATTAAGTAGGTTGTCACTTTCAACGGTTCAGGCTAAGCCAACTCGTGTCTGTAAGACTGCTCCCAGCAAGTACTACGGGCTGTACAGGATGTGGACTAAGAGGATGAAGTGTGGCAAGCAAGTATTTCCTTGGACGCCTCAGGAACTGAACTGATTTAATGAGTCTGCAACACTAGAGGGATGACTAACACGTGTCCCGGCAGTTCCGAAGCTATTCTGGTTCCCCGCGTGCTGAAAAGGATCAGCAAGGCAACTTGCTTAGTCACCTCCAAACAAATAGCCATCCAAAATCTAGACTCCCATTGTCAGTACCTCTAGCCAACAGCAGAAATCATGAAGGCGATGCTGTTTGATACAAGCGAAAAATCAGGTGTCTGGAGATGCTAGATGTAAGGCTGCCTGGGCAAGTCACTTTTTCTCATTCCTCCTCCACGTCCAAAAGAATAATAACTTTATCAGTTGGCCTAAGAACCCTTTAAAATGATCACGTTGCGTTTCCTATGAGCTGACTTACAAGAGGCTAGCTAGTTCCTCCTCCAGATTCCCAAGTTTTCCCAGACCTATACTCTGCTCCTGAAGTACGAAGCACTTGATGGCACCTTTAACACAGCTGAGTTACTTAAATCACTTGAATCATTACAGGAAAACCAATACACAGTAACTACTCCTTTTCCTGTGCATTTTTTGCAAGGTTTGAGTCTTTAGAATTCCAGCAAGTTTTCACTGATTAGCTTAGAGCCACAAAAAAAAGTTACACAGACCAGAGAAGTGACTGGCAAGAAAATCTCACCGAGTTTCTAAAGATTTGACAGCTATAGTCTTCTTCCTCAGAAGGAAGTATCTGGTGTCACTGTCTCAAGACACGTGATTTGACAGCTTGCAGTATCTGGGGCTGCTATCTGATTCAGTTCAGACCAATTACAGTAGCAGGCTCATCAGCTACCAGAATGTGCTATTAATTTACCCTACAAAAATTTAATGCTTTACTAACACAGCTGAGAGATCCAGGTGCAGAGTTCACCCGTTGAAGTGCTAGTATAGGCACCACATGAAATCAAAAAGAACTTAGTTAAATATCTTTAAAAATTATTAGTCAGCCCAAACCAGTGCTCACAATTTCTGCGGTTAAAGAAATACAATTAAGTATTCAGTCAAGTGAATTCAGTGCTAGAAAATGAAGAACAATTTTACAGATACTGACCATGAAGCCTGGTAATAATGGTTGGGTAAACTTTGTTCTGAAGGTGTGTAGCAGCTCCTTTGAGTTTGCATTATAAAATGCAAGCTGACCTAAAAGAGGCAGAAAACAAGTTGAAATACGTGTTTCAGTGCTACCGCTGCGGAACTTTTTGTAAATTTTATTCTTTCCCAGGCAAAGGCTTCCAGAACACACTAAATACAGCCCACACAACTGAAGAGTTCTCCGTTAGTAGCTCTGTCACAGAGATGAACTCAGGTCATTTGACATTACAAGCACGATTACACAAACAACTCTGGGCCCTCATTTTGTAAGAGACCAATTCAGTTTGGAAGTGATGTACTACTTTAGCCTTGTGCTGCTTCCCAGTGGCATGGATAGCAAACCAAGTGTTTAGCTAAACCTTGTAAGACTGTAGTTTACCTCCATCAAAGTCGCAGTATACTCCTATTCTGTCTGGAACAGGTATATCTAGAGTCTTGGTTTTATTATTATGTTTTGCTGAAAATGTGGTCTGCAGCCAGTTGTTGATGTGGATGCACCAGCTTGAATTAGTCTTTCCCAGCTGGTCAAATTTCCCCAGGTTTCTGTATGTCACTCCCACGCTGTAGGATTTGCAGTCCTTCTGGGCTCTCACCTCCCAGTAATGCTGTCCACTTTCAACAGCAGTGTCTCCTACAAAAAAACCCAAACATTTAATTGTTTTAATTAAATGTACCTTACAATACTTGCTTCCTTACAGGCAACACTGATGTCTTCTGTTTCATTTCAAGGGGAAGTGTTAGAAATACAAAAATCTGAACTATAACGAACAAAAAAAATAAATAAATGAATGTACACAAAAATAAAATAGAAATATAAAATAGAGTAAGACAGTTTTCACTGATGCTCATTGTGACAAAGTACATTTAAAATCAATTCACGTCGAACAGCAGTGCATGTCAGTCACTAAGAGCTTTGTAATACAGAGCTTCACCAAACCTGAAGGCATCTTGTTGTAGCACAAAATTCTGGTGTCATACAAGCAAAACTACCTCTGTGCAGGACAGTATCAAGTACACAGCCTTGAGCAACCACAAATTTCCCTTCAAATTTTTACTTAATCTGCCCTTCCACAGCATTACATCTCTAACAGTAAAAAGTTCACCTTACCCAAAACTGTGTATGATTCACCAGTAAAATGATCTCTGCTACCCCGCAGTGGGGATCTTGTGCCAACAGACGTCCTCTTTGGAGACGGTGCACCACTTCTAAGAAGAAACGAACCGTTCAAGATTTGGATGCAATTACAGAAATGCGCAACCAAACAGGTTTTCACTGGTCAGTTAGGATGCAATAAAGGTACACAAGCACTTAAAATGACACATTAGTTTAGCAGCTTAAGAACTCTAACAGTATACATGCACAAGAACTGAGAGAGAAAGAGATGGCAGCCGGAAAAAAAACAAACAACCAAAACCAAGACATTTTAACAAACAAGCTCAGAGGCAGCTGAGGAAAGAAACAGGAGGAAAAAAAGCAGATGTGTGGCACATGGTTTGAATGAACGCCTGTACTACATACAACCTTAGAGAATTCACCTTTCTGGTTTTCTGTAGATTTCTAGTAAGTCTTGCAGCTTAGCTACAACACTCAGGTAAGTACGAATACACTGCTGATGTTTACTGCCAAAAAGTCTGATTTTCACTGCAATTTAAATATCAGTGAATGGGAAATAATATCAGATGTGTTAAAAGCAGATTTTTTCCAGCACGTGTATGGCTTCTATAAGAAATGACTGAAATCCCAGGGAAAAGTATAACCCAGTGAAGAGTGAAAGGAATAAAATTGTTGTAACTTTGTTTAACAACACAGACGCTGAAGATGATACAAAACTCGAGAGTAAAATCTAAATATAATTTAAGTTAAAAAAAAAATGAAGTGAGATTTCCAGAGTTTGCGCAACACAAGTCTCCTCAAAAAAGATATCAAACACACAAAAAGTATATTGAAGGGTGGTGATTTTGACTATATTAACTATATCAAAGACCACAGAAAATTGTGTCCCAACACGTTGTGCTGAGCATCACACAGCAACTCCTCAAGAGTCGTTATATAATCTAAGAGTCTAACCCCAATGAAGACAAGGCTTAGATTTACTAATTATCATTTTCAAAAGCATTCTCAGGAAGCAACGTCAAAACAAATGGAACACACACTTTGCTCTGGAGAATACTTAATGAGCAATCAGTTGCACAAAAGAATAATTTAAAACTGACATGGTTTTCAAGTGTTTTCTTTCACTCAAAAATAACACCTAGCAGTTTAACTATTAAAAAAGATATTAGAGGTATTTGCAAATTACAGTGAATATTAAATGTCACTAACTGGGGAATGGCATCTGGTTATTATTTTAAAGACAATCAGTAGCAAAGAGTTGTAACTTCTCAGAAACAGGTATGCAGTTTACAGTTTAATTTCATTGACAAAAAAATTACAAGTACAAAATAAGACTCTGAAATACACATGAGAAGTCATTTGAAAATCCTTGTCCTTCCTACTCTATCATACACTAGCTTTAGAAGAGTTACGACACACAAAAGAGTCTTCTCTCCAGTTTTACCTTGAGTTACAATTTGGTAAAGTTAACTGCTACTTAAATACAGTGAAGTTCAGCTTGTTTGCTTTCTGATTCTTTCAACATTGATTTCAGCTTTTCTGGAATTGTTCTCAAATACCACTTCATAAAGGGTTAGACAATGTCGTTTTTGCCTAATATCTTCCTTAAAATAAAGTCATATGGGAATTAAAAGTTAAGTGGTATTAAACATACATAAATGTGCTAGAATCTCTCATTTATTTTTATGGCATTTGTTTCATTCCTATTACAGAAGTCTACAAGAAATCACAAATGAAATATTGTCTACTACAGTGCTACCATTTAGCATGTGAACTTGAGAGTACTGACAGGAAGACAGCTAAGCTTCTGAACTGCTTGCAAGACTTACATGAAGAAGATTAAGTGTATATTGGGGAGGTGCACCACATCAAATGCCTTTGCATTTGTTAACATGGAGGAGGCAGTAGTATACTTACCAAAGAAAAAGGTAACGAGGGATAGCATGAAAAACAAACAAACAAACAAAAAAAAAAAAGAGCAAAGCCAAGAATTAAAGCATCACTTCAGGGTGAACTATCACGCTTTGCAGATTCCATCCTGCTTCAAGTGCACCATAGATCATTCAGTCGCACTTCCAACAAAAGCTGCTGAAATTTTCCTATTAGATTCTGTAAGAATGAGTTACGCAGAAAGCAATGTGGCCATTTAGAGAATCACCATTAAGGAAAAGGCAGGTGTCTTCCTAGTATTCTCTCAAAGTTAGGAAGACATAAAAAGGTCTTCAGCATAATTTATTTTGTTCAAGTCTTTCTGTAAATGGCCGCTGCGTGTGCTTCGTCCACTCAAAATCTAACAGCCTTTAACAGTTCAGACAATGACATTAAATATTTGGCATAAAAGTTTGAGAAAAAAGAGATTATTTTTTCTCCCTAGTGCTTAAATATCCCTTCCAATAAGGAAAGGTAGGAAATTAGAGCAGAAAAGAGATTGGTGCCCATTTTCCAATACAGTACAGTGTTCATTAGCTCGTAGAGTAACTGATGACATTTATTCCACTATCCAGTGATCAGATATTCCTGTCTTACGGTTAGGATTGTTGCCCACAGCACTGCAGTTAGTCTCAGTTCTCTTATCCATTTCAGCAAATAAAATACATTCCAAGCAGTATGTGTTCTCCTTCTGACAAGAAAGCTCAAGGAGAGGTATCAGAGGCTATCCACAGGCTTTTTTTTTTTTTTCTAGTCTGACCTGTTACAAATTAAGCATTTTGTTGCCGTTGTTTCTTTCCAAACCTTGAAAGCTGCATATTTGAAGTTTAAAACAATGATAGTGCAACTTTTTCCACCAACTACAGAGCTAGCTTCAGTTTTTCCTCTGATGAAGACGCCATTGCACAAATATACCTAACAGGGTACAAAAGCCTCTTGCAAGAGCCAAAGCTCATCCAAATCTGCTAAAAAAGTTCAGTCTGATGTGCAAAGTTGAACATGTGACCACGTCCTTCTGCCAAGGCAAGGCCAGCACTAGGGAGGTTCTTTACTGACAATTACAAAGAGAGAACAAGACTCCCAGAGTTTGCTGAACAAGTAGCAGCATCTCCAAGACCGTTTTAAAATTCAGTTGAGCAGAAATGGATAAGCTCTGCATAGCAGAGCTATTGACACTGTACAGCTTTAAGCGTTCCTTTAGCCTACACAAACTTTTCTTTATTGATGATCTCAAGCCAAAGAGGTATCTACCTGACGTGTGAATACAGAGGAGTAAAACCTTGAAGAAACTAGGAAGCTGGGCATTTGGCTTTTTTACCAATTTAGAAGCTGTGGGAGCAAGAGAGCAAAAATGGAACAAGTGATTTCTCAAACAGAAGTTTTATTAGAAAAATCATGAAAAAAGATTCACCCTAAACCCCACAATTGCACAAGGAATAGGAGAATATTTTAACTGCCTTTACATATAAAGAGGTACTCTCATTTGTGTTCATTTCCAGAAGGTCAAGTAAGCATCAACAGATCTCTAAATAACAGGGATCTTTATATTAACAATAGAATATATAATGCTTTTCCAATCACTGCAAATCAAGTCTCCCACACACTAGGACACACCCTTCCAGGAAGACTGTTTTCCAGCCACTGGAAAACATATACATAATCCATATGAATCCAAATTAAACTTCAAAATCATTTTTCAAACCGCACTGTTACTGAAAAAGGCTATTAGATTTATTTCTCTCTACGTCGAGCAAAGCAGCGTGGACTCCCAACAAAACTAGGTGCTAGATCCTAGGAATAAGAGGTATATTATCACCTTCTATTGCTCTTCAGCAGAGGATTCTGGCAACTGTCGACAGAAATAAACAGTAATTAAACAACCGTTCTATTGCTACAGTAAATTATCCCCATTTTTAAGATGCCACTAAAACTTATTCTACAATGCTTCTGGTAGTACATGCCTATAGGGAAGGTACTTGTTCATAAATTACCTCAAGCAGTGCTCTTTATACCCAAAAGTGCCATCCTGGATCAAGTAAGTTAATTGTTTTTGAGGAAGATGTAGCCAGCTCTCCGAACAAGCCAAGAACAACGGACACTGCTCACATCTTGACTTTAGCAAGGTGACTGACCCATTCCCACACAGTATCCCCAGCCTCAGGAGGTGAGATATAGATTGGGTAGGGTGTCATAAGCTGTGTACAGAACCATTTGAACATCAGGCTCATGGCTACGGATACTGTTCTCCAGAGGAGAGAACCCCACACAACAGGTCAGGTTGGGGAACAACCGAGGGAAGAGCAGTTCTGCAGAAAAATAGCTGGGAGTCTTGGTGGTCAACAGGAGTCAACGACAGGGGGACAACAGCAGTGGACAACAGACCACACTGTGCCCTGTGGCACAGGCAGCCAACCACATCCTAGGCTGTAATAGCAAGACAGCAACTAGGAGGCCAAGGAAAGTGACGCTTCCTCTCAATTTTGCACTTGTCAGACTCGGTCTGAAGTCCTGTGTCCAGGTCTGGGTTCCTCAGAACTATACATGGACATACCAGAAAAAGTCTAGTGGAGGGCCAACCACACAATTAAGGACTGGACACGGGCAGATGACTGGGTTTGCTCAGCCTCAGGAAGACAAGAGCTAACTACTGTCTTTAATGACGTAACAGGAACGTACAGAGAATACTGAGCCAGGCTTTTCTCAGAGGGGTGCACGCTGATAACTGAGAGGCGTCTGGTCCTCACTGCACCACTGACATTCTAGTCAGGTATCAGGATATTCCTCCCCCTCCCACGAGGCTGGTCTGGAATAGAGGCCCAGTGAGTTAACACATTCTTCATTCTTGGATACATTCAATGCTCAGCCAGAGCAGACTGATCTAGTCGTGCTCTTCTGACCATATTTATTCACTGATTCTGGAAAGCACACATCTACATGCCTAACTCTCACGAATCTACCAAGAATTCTGTTGAAGTTACTGAAGTACTTTTCCTAGATGAAAACAGCTGGCAAATATTTTCAGTGCTGCTGCTTTTACAGGAGTTATATTCCATTAGTTGCTTTCTTTTCCTATCTGGCTTGTTTTATTGGTACCTTTTCTTCATCAATGAGGGATATGACAAAACAAATTCAAACCCCACCCATAGCACCAATTTAACCTTAGCTTTTTCAAAAGGGCAAAGCAGCCAGCTCTTCCCTTTTTTCTTGCTGACATTTACCTTATCTACTGTATTGGGTTTATGTGGCAAGGTTTTGGCAGTGGGAGGGCTACAAGGGTGGCCTCTGTGAGAAGATGCCAGAAGCTGCCCCCCATGCCAAACAGAGCCAGGGCCAATCAGCTCCAAGACACTGCTCCGCTGCTGGCCAAAGCTGACCCAACTGGTGACTGTGGTACTGTCTCTGTGATAAGGTAACTAAGAAAGGGTAAAGACTGCTGCACAAGATCAGCTGAGAGAGAGCAGTAAGAATACAACTACCCTGCAGCCATGGAGGATCCCACATCAGAGCAGGCGGATGTGCCCTGAAGGAAGCTGCAGCCGCCCAAGGAGAGCCTGTGCTGGACCACCCTCCTGGCAGGACCTGTGTGCCCCCGGTGGATGGAGCAGGTTTGATGGTAGGACCTGCGGCCCCCTGTGGGATCCAGACTGGAGCAGTATGTTCCTGAAGGGCTGCACCCCATGAAAAGGGATCCAAGCTGAAGCAATTTGTGAAGGCCATGGGAATGGCCCATGCTGCAGCAGCACTTTGTGAAAGACTGTCTCCTGTGGGAGGGATCCAATGCTGGGACAGGGGAAGAGTGGGAGGAGGAAGGAGCAGCAAAAACAACGCATAACAAGCTCACTGCAACCCCCATTCCCCAACGCCCTGTGCTGCTTGGGGTGAGGAAGTAGAGAAGTCAGAAATGAAATGGAGACTGGGAAGAAGGGAGGGGTGGGGGCAAAAAAGTATTTTAAGATTTGCTCTTATTTCTCATTATCCTGCTCTGACTTTTCATTGGCAATAAGTTAAATTTAAATTTCTCCAACTTGAGCCTGTTTTGCCCAAGACGGTAATCGTAGAGCGATCTCTCTGTCCTCCTCTCAACTCACGAGCCTTTCATCGTATTTTCTCTTCCACTGATCAGCTGAGGAGGGTGAGCAGTATAACAGCACAGTGGGCACCTGGTGGCTAGCCAAGGTCTAAAAGTTATTTCAGTACCTTACATAACTTAACAAATGTCTTTTAAAAATAATTAAATCCTATGTAATGATTAAGACACATTTTAAATAGTCTCCATAAATAGCCTCTGCATCGCTGTGATACAGGAAGCAAAATAAAAATAAGAATTTATTCCAGAGAAAGATTTCTGAATGAAAATTCTTTGGGGGTCCCACTGTCCTGAAGTGCTTTAATTACCCCCTGCTCTCTTCCCTTAATCGCTAGATGAGACAGCCCAGACAACACAAGTATTTTCAAACAGTGTTCTTACCTGCTTTTGTTTTCCTTCCCTTTTATTTTTTCTTGGCCTTTGCCTCCAGTAGGATCCCATTCAACATAGGTATCTTCAACTTTTAAGTTCAGATGAGATGAAGTACTGTCCAAACTGAACACAAATGCTGGTCAAGACAAAATGCAAAACAGTGAAATGGCATAATGCTCTCTCCCAATAGTGGTTGTTCACAGAAAATGACAGAAATGGTAGTAAAATTGTAGCAGAGAGCTATAATAGAAACACCAGATTTTAGTCTGATGCTTGTCATCAAGGTAGGGAGCCTTTTAAATGAAGTCCAACTATCTACTTTCACTGCAGAGATCATATCAAAGTAAGTTTTTTCATCTTTACAATGCTGCAGTGTCACCAATAAATTTCAGCCAGTGCCGCCTTCTAGTTACAGCCTGCTCCCTAGATCCTTAAAATCACAAATGATTTTAAAAGGCATCCTTATTTTCCACAGTGCAGCGCTGATTCTTCAACAAGGTGTTTCTGGTTAGTAACGACTGCAAAACTTGGAGACTACTAACTTGACAGGGTAGCACACAAGGGCAGAGAGAGATGAACTCTCTCAAGGGAAGTCAGCTGCAGACAGAAGAACAGTAGAGGATGCGCGCAACTAAAAGAGACTTGCTGTTCGTTGCAGCCAAGTCCTTCATCCAAGAAAACAAAACTAGTACAACATGCTGAGATCCCTGAAGATGTTTGTTTTATAGACGACTATTCTGTAAGGGTCACAGTACCAACTGATTCTGATCATAATTTCATTCTGAAAGGAAGTATACTTGAGATTTTAATAGTTCAGAGCTCAACAGTACACAAGTCTGAAAAACAACAAAACAAGCACAAGGATGAGGATACTCAGTTTCTATGGGCTGATCATTAAAGCAAGTGAACTAAATGTTCACACAGAAATACCAAAAATAATATGGGAAGCATAACTACCCAAGCAATCAAGATCAGAATTCTTTTTCTAATACTGGTGCAGGCAATGCAAGTGACTATTAAACGGATACCATATATCTAACAATGACTGTTGCTAAGAGTATTAAGACCATTTTATAAAGTTACCAGAATGCCCAACAGCTCATTCAAATTACATATAGCTTTGGCTTTTTCATGAAGCAATGCCCACAAGTAACAGAATTCATATTTTATTTTAATTGTCCAGTTTATATGAGTCACTTTGCCCTTTACACTAAACACTTGGCGATAATCAAAGCCTCGTGATCACTATCTCCACCATAATAGTTTAAGATTTGTTTTCTGTCACAAAACATCACTTCCAAGAAATTTTTCTTCTAGTTTATTTACAAAACTACATTAGGAAGCCAACATTCTCAGACCAACTGATTTCTAACACAATGACTTAATAATTTTAGCAATTTGCAGCTGCCTAATATTCAATATTAACAGTGATTAGAACCTACAGCTACAAAGCAAAAAAAAAAAAAAGTTCTTTTCAGCACCTTCTATTTACAGAAGACTATTACGTGTCACATGCTAAGTACCAATAACTGGCCAACTAGACCAACTCTTTAGATGCTGTAAGACTTCTATCAATGCTCAGCCACAACATTCATCTTCTCTTGCTGTATGTTGGCATGATGTAACAGCACATACTGTCCACAGCTCAAAATAACCAGTGTCAAGCTCTGTTGGAAAAAATTACATCACTACCTCATTTTTAGTGTCTGAATGCTAAAAGGCCAACTTTGTGCCAATAAGCTTCTTAAGCTTTTACAGAAATAGTTAGCCTTTTCACTGAGAATACGTTTCAGCGGTGCTCATACAGAAACAGACTTAACATACAAGTTCACATACGAAGGCAGAACAGTTAAGTGCAGGATTTCACTACATCTAAGGTTAGAGTCTTTCAAATTTTACCTTTGGTTTCCAGAGTCACAGGATCAGAGTATTCCCCCGCCACAGCTTTGTTGCAGGCTTGTACTCTAACGTTCACGTATTTTGTGTCAAATTTCAAACCTAAAAAACGAATGTTTAGAAACTTTAGTCTCGTAAAAATTGTCAGTAAACTCACGATCCATGCCATGTAGCTGTCTTCCATTTATCTCAATCTGAAAAAAAACCAAAACAAACAAGCTTAAATATCAGTGTGAACTTCATTTAATGTGTGATTTTTTTTACAAAACCTCAAGAATACCTAGAAGGCAGAACCATTACTGTACAAAGCATCTAAGACTAATGTGAAACAGTGGAAGCTTCACTGCATACAGGAAAATGGGTATTTTGCAAAACTTTCAAGCATAGTTACGTAAATATTCTTGGGTTTGAAGCATAAAAAAAACAAACTGCTTTACCTGATAATGTGTACTCAGTAGCTTTAATATAGTCTATCAGCTCCCAACGCTGTTCATCTTTCACTCGAGGAAGCCCTTCAAAGTTGGTTTTCCTATACTCCAGCACAAAATGATCAATTCTGCTGTCCTCTTCAGGCATTCTCCATGATACTGTTATGCAGTTATCAGCAACCAAACATGCTGCTACATCTATCTCTGGGGCTTTAGGGACTGCGGAATGACAAATATACAGAGCAGTTTATACAAGAGAACGGACTGAGTATTAATTTGTTCTCCATGGTTTTACAGAGTTCAGAAAGTCGCCTTTGGCAACGAGTAACACTCATTTGCTTTAGAGGTTCTACTCCATTAGCAAGGCACGATAATGAAAATACACATTAGCTCTAGAATGAACATTTGTATCACACTTTCCAGACGTCTGTTTTGTCAGCAAGTTGAGCTGATCCCCTTCTGGAAGCAGTAAGAAGGGCATGCTAGAGTGAAGTGGACTTAACCATTATGAACCTCCATTTAGAGTAACCCTATAGAGGACGAACATGAAGAAGCACACTTTTATTTCTGAATCTGTGGAAGGTAAGTACAGCTGCAGCCCTCAAACAGTATCCACTTAATTTTTCTTCCACCGCTGTAGACACCTAGCAGTGTAATAGTCTCCACTAGACAGTCAGGAGCTACCTACTTTTCTATTCATCCACTGACTTCAAAGAAGGGGAAAGAATTCTGATTCTCTTCCCCTTCCCACCAAGGCAGAGGGGAGTGAGCAAGTAGCTGTGTGGTGCTTAGCTTCCCGCTGGGGTTAGACCACAAGTAATTCGGAAGTGCTAATCACATGCATTTGCCATCAAATTCCAAAGTCATCCAACATCCAAACAACAAGAAGGGACTTAGGAAAAAGAAGAATTAAGATGAGGACAAGTATTTTAGAACATACACCTCTAAGGTTTAGCTACCTACCCTAATTGTTTTTGCCATGGTATAAGCTAACAGAGTCTTCCATTTATTCGGAGTGACCAAGTCTTCAACATAACTGGCAAACAGCGTTCAAATGCCTGCATTACCACAACACTAAGCTGTTTTCAGCTTCCCACACCAGGACATTCGTGTTTCCTGATGCATAAAGATCTATGAATGCTCAGTGCAGTTTTGCCTGCAACAACTAGAGCTATCTGTATCTAGTGTCAGACTAATTTAATAGCTTGGCATTACAGTAGCACGTCTCCCTCTAGACAAAAGACTTTGTCCATGCTTGCTGTTAGACTCCTGTTAAACGGGTGCTCTGTGATCAGCTTACCTATCTTGTTCCTTTATCTGTGAAATACAGAACAATGATTGCCATCCAGAGTCTAAGACTAAAAGGTGAATTTCTGTCTAGACATTGCCAGATGATCACTAGGCATAATACTGGTAATTTACTACACCTGCTACCACATACTGTATCTGCAGCATACAAGATAAGTGGACAGAAATGTAAACTGATGCTGCCAAGTACTTAACGGATTTAGATTAGTGACCTAGAGAAGAAACTATTTATGTGCCTGTCAGTAGTATTCTTGTTAATGTATTCTTGGTATCAGTCAAGGGCAAAGTGGTTTAAACAGGAAAGCAATATAAATAAAAAGACATGAACAACATATACTGGCACATCTCAGTCTACTTTCAAACAGTAACAAATAGTTGCATCAACATACATTTTGAATTATGGTAATATCACCACCCTTGTAGATCAGATCATCCCTCTCACATTGTAAACCGTATCACCACTCCTGTAAGTGATATATTAGCTTACAGTGATACATTAGCTTATGTATGCTTACAGCATAACACTACTGCAGATGACCAGGACTTCAGAGTGTCACTATGCATCAAGCTAACAGGTACAGTCACAAGAAACTTAAGATAATTTCAGGAAATATAGAGGAACCGACACTTAAGAGAAAACACGGTCTGGAGGACTGATTCTCACCTTTGAGATCTATGTCATTGCCTGAAATGTTGTACTATGTAGAAATTAGCACAAGAAAACTAGAAAAATTCATTTACCCTCAAGCTATTCAGCTTCACATCCAATGAATAAGACTGAGTCCAGGTACATTCAAAAATTTGTTTATTAGGGTGCAAGAGGTGTGATTTTGGTTTCTTTCTTTTAAATATAGCAAGTTATTCCTGTGGTAACAAATTAAACCCACTGCACACAGATTTTACCTGGCAAAAACTTTACAGCCTGGAGCGTGCGCCTTTCCAGAGCGAAGTCCACCATCAGATGAGTCATACTATCACTGACCTCTGGTTTCAGAGAGATGCGGAACGCTGATGCCATCGTGACTCTGAAGTCAAGAAAGTAGCATTAGCAAAATGTATTTTGCGTTGTGTAAATCCTATAGCTGCTTTCAAAAACAGCTGTATCGTTAATATCAAACTGTTAGCCAAAATATTGACCAAAGACCAGAACATTTTTCTAATAGATAACTGTTCACCATCTAGCACAGACTCCAAAATAGGAAGTTTTGCTAATGTGACTGTCTCAGAGAACATGGTGTGAGTTCTCAGTTGTTCCACATTGCTAGGCAAAGAAATACTAGAAGTGGCTAGAGAAGAGCTTAAAACTTCTTTTACTAGCAAAAAAACTTGGATGAGAAAAACAAACTCATCGCTTCACTTAAAATCAGGAAGTATGAAAAATTTAATTAGAATTAGGATCATGTTTTATATACTTAGAAATTTGAAACGTTAAAACTTTTATTTTAAAAAGGTCCAGAGACTTTTCTGATTTACACAATCCATTCATTACCTCTGAAGTGCTTTTTCACGTGCTAAATACCGCTCAGAGAGCATTTATAAACAGCGGTGAACAAGCTGAACAGTATGATCCCTTGTCAGGGGATGAAGAAATGTTGAAGTTGCAGACACCATATTGCTTTCAAACATGCAGGTATCAGATCACTCTTACAAGACACACTGAAGCACAGGTCCCATTTCCTCTTCTGAAATCTTAGCTCAGTCTTTACTCTGAATACTAAGACACTCCTGTACTCCATCTACTACACTACCAAAAGAAAGAAAAAAAGAAAGAAGAAAAAAAAAAAAGACAAATCTCTTGTATAGTTTTGTACTCATGAAGACACCAGGCCACACTGCAGAATTTGAATAATATTGATTCAGAGAGCACACAGGTCCTAAATCCTGCTTTTTAAAAAATAACCAGAGTGTAATATACACACCACAAAAGAAAGGTCAGCTGCAAACAGTTAGTTGCATACAGTTAACACCCAGATCTGTGGCACCTTTAGAACACCTAATAGCTAGCTCACAGGAAACGATACACGTTAAACACTTCAGTAGTATGTAAGAGAGATTGTGTGCTAACTACAGGCACATTAAAGAACAATTGAAAAAAAAAAATCAGGTAGTGAAGAAGGGGAAAGAAATATGAAGTAGAGTATTAAAGACATAAGCATGTCAAGAATGACAAGCATTACAATTTTGGGATAGTAGTCAGTTATGCCACGGAACAAAACACTGTAAAAGAGACAAGTCAATTGATTTTTCCCAAGATAGAGCTGACATTCTGAAATTCAGTACAGGCTGCCTAGCAGATTGCACTGCTTGGCCAGATTGGAAGAGCAAATCTCTCCTCAAGGAAGAGTAATCCTCTGATTAGCAGTACAAGTAGACTGAATAGTCAGCTTCAGACAGCTTTTTAACTTCTGTTTAGGCACAAATTCCCAAATCTTAAGACAGACCAGCCACAGTTGATTCAAAAGGATTAAATCACACAGTATTTCAAGAAACTAGAAGTTACAACTTCTAGTTCTATGATAGTTATCTACAACTGAAGAAGATAGTTATCATTCTTCCAAGTGAAGAAAAACTGCCTTGGCACTTGTTTTGAAACAGTAAAGTTTTGCTTTTTAAACAATGGTTGGAAGATACAGGTCAAAGAAAAGCTACCGGAAATAGCTATTTCACTGACATTTGTCAGAGTGATGTCAACCAAAATATTTCAACAGCTACAAGACTTTACATTCAAAATGAAAATCAGCTAGCAAAAGTCCTTAAGTATACAAAAAAACAAGATTCTC
>VWZK01001882.1:118999-161491 GCA_013396935.1 Baryphthengus martii | reverse complement strand
TGAGGTGTTTGGAATATTAAAGGCCTCTGTAACGGACCAGGAATGGGAAACAAAGCTAAGGTGAGGACTGACTTCTATTCCCAGGTGAAGATATTGAACCTGATTTGTCCTCAAATGAAACATATATTTACATGAGAATTAGCTAATCTCTTCTCTTCCATGTTCTCCTAGAAGAACATCCATTCCAACAGAACAAGCCCACAGAAAGAAATTTAATGACTCAGATAACATCCTAGAAAAGCCTTTAAAAAGACACTTTTGTTCGTANTCCTAGAAAAGCCTTTAAAAAGACACTTTTGTTCATAAAATGAACTGTAAGAAATTAAAAAAAGCATTAGTAGTAACACCTATATTGTGTGAAATAATAGCCTTGCTTTTTCTGGGAGAGTAGGGCTAGAAGGAAAAATGAGAATATTAAGTCAAGTTGTATATAGGAGTCCTGCAGCGGTAAATAAAAAAGAGAATAAAAATACATGGATTTCTTTCAGTCTGTTCACTGAAAACAAGAACAACTTCTATTTCTTACAATAGTAAGCTACATTTAGGAGTAATTGTTGATGTCTATACATTGACTTAGGCTATGATCTCGGATGGGCAGATAGTAGGATAGAGAGCTGAAAGAATGAAAATCAAATCTCCCAGGCCAGTGGACACATGGGAATAATTTATCATTGAACACTTTTATACTAAGTTTCACTTGATACTAGAAATGTTCAGGTGTCACTTAACAAACACTGCCTTTATTTATTTTTGTAGAACATATAAACAGGGCTTGCATTGTTTCAGCACTGGGAAAGCCTGACATGAAATCAACCTGCAGTTCACACCTTTGACCTTAGTAGTATATGATTCTTCAGTTACCATATGCCACATATAGCTGCGAAGAACCTTCTTAATGCAGTAAATCCTATACTGTGTGCTCCAGCACATTTATCAGTTACTCCTACGTATTTTATGACAGAGGCACCTCCTCCAAGACTGGATCTCTGACGTAATCTTGTTCTGGTGGGTTTGGATGTTCATTACAATGTTTGGATATTCAGTTTGATCACTGTTTGGTTTTGTTTGAAAGACAAAATGATAATATGATAATAACGTGTTGAGACTGTGTGCACCGTATATATTTATTGTCATACATCTATAGTTCATATGCTTTACCACAAAATAGACATTCTCTACACTGCATTTCAAGCACAGATACGACCCATTGTCATGCATAATTTCAAATCGTGTATATAGGCCTATACTTAAGGAAATGTTTCAGTGGTCTTTGGGGAAGATGAGGGGAGAAACCCTGGGTCTGTGAAGATTTTTGGGTATGTCCTTGAACTTGTGCTATTTGTGATGTTCATGCTGGTGCACCACTGTCCTGTCCATTTACACTGAGTGCTCTGATATGCATGGTATCAGGTGGATAAGTAAATGATCCCTGATTTCATCATGCAACAATGCTGATGAGATCTGCAAGTATTCTGAGCTTCGCCTGCCCTTAGTTTCTAAGGAGAAACATTGAACACTACAGACTGCATGGAGGAGTAGTGAATGTAAACATTGAGTCTACATTAGCAGTGCAAAAGAAGTGAATGTTGAACAAAACAGTTAATGCTGGAGATTTGATATGCATACTGTACACACTTGGGTGAATTTCATTTTATTCTAGTCTGTTTTCAGGGACTGATGTTTATTAGCAGAGAGCATTTAGGTGCACTTGTAGAGCACATCTTCTGGTTTAATGTCATGAGAAAGGAACCAGGTGGTGATTTCTGAGCCTATACTATTTTATATGTGCAATAACAAGCAGTAAGCAGGATTATCAGGAGAGTTGAGTGAAAACTGCAGTTCTGATTAAAACTAAAATGTTAATGTAGACAACAATGTAACTGAGCAAAAATATATATTATTTTCAGAATGAACTGCATTACATACAGTACAGATTTAGCCTAATGGTCTCTGTAGCTGGTGTTGGCTACTCTCAACATGGTTAGGCAGACAGTGAACACACAGTTCTCAATACCCCCAAGTAAGAGCCAGTGTGTACTCTATACAATCAGATAGGATTAGGAGAGTCACAATACGCATTTTGGGCATATTTTGACTTTTTCATCCCTGATTCCAAAATGATAGCTAGCACATTTTTGCCTTTTATTTCATGCTGTCATTTCTACTAGCCCACTGCCTGTTCCTTAATAAATGCTGATTTTTAAAATTAAAAAAAAAATTCTATATTCTGGATTTTGGTTTTTTTTTTTTTTTCAATAAATTAATTTGTTACAACCTGAATGCAGGAAAATAATTCAATATAGTTTTAGTGTCCAAAATTTTGTCTTCTGCTGGAAATTACTGTGCACACATTTACCAAAGAGTAGCACAATGAACTACTAGCTACCCTCCCTTATGAAAGGAGAGCTTTGTGAATTCTTTTGTTCCTCACGGCAGGTGTTTCTAACTCTGAAAAGATCCTGTGATCTGATAGCTGTTTTTGGCGTTCTGTGATCATGGGCAGCTTGCATAATACAACAAAGGTGGAAGATTGTTACCTTCCCCAGGGTTGCTTAAAGTTACAGTCGTGATCCCTTGACCTTTAATTTCAGCAAGTTTGATTGCCCAAGGAGCCCTGGTGTGCATACTTGGAGCCAGTATAGCATTTTGCTGTTCAGTTTATTGTAAGTGCTCTAACACTGACATAGTTTTAGAAGAGCGATAGTTTCTGGGGATCTCCTGTACATCATGGAGTTAAGGAATAAAGAGCAACTGCCAGCGTAAAATAACCCCAGACTCACAGCACACCACAAAATATTCTGTTATGAATATTATAAATGCTGATATGTCACAGAACAATGGTGCAAATGTCAGAGGCTGTTTGTGTTATACTCACCCAGTAGAGCCCTGTGCAATGATAAGACCCAAGCAAAGGGCACTACAGCTCAAAGAAGAGAGACGAGAATACAGGTTAGAAATCAATTATAAAAATAAATTACTTTTTCCTTTGTTTTAGCTTAGCAGATGAATAAAAGAACAGTGATAGCAACAAACAAGACAGATCAAAATAGTCTCCCTCAAAAACCGTTGGTTTTCTAGCTTTTTTTCAAATAAAGTAAACACTAAACCTCCCAGTTCAAGGTTTAACAATGTGTGTTGTTCAGTCCAAACCATTTTTTTCTGACTTGTCATGAAGCAACAACAAGCGACTGAGAGCAATCCAGTTTAGAAGACGTCATTATAAGGTGGTTAGTGTACTCTCCTGCAGAGTTCAGTACCTCAGGGAAAACAAGGAGATGAGCTCAAACGTACAAGGAATGAAAATTGGATGATTGCAGTGGTCATTCGTCTCCTGAGTAAGAGGAAAAAAGTTTTATTCCCCCCTCTGAAACTCCAAACTCAGGTCTTCATTTTGCTAGAAGCCAGGATGTAGAATGTTCTGAAAATACCAAGCTATATTTTAAAATATTTTCTAAATATTTTACTACTACTTTTAATGTATTATATCTTCAGTTTTTAGCTAGGGACTGATAGTTAATCAGTGAGGAATCCTTAGGATATGTCTCAGTGCCTACCCACTGGAAAGATTGGTGACCCACCAAAAGGTCAGCAGAAACTACCCAATAGCTTGCATAATCAGAAGAATGAACTAGCTGTAGTGAACAGCAGCACTGAACTCAGAGAAAAGTTTTTCTTATATTGGTCTTCTGGCAACAGTGGAATAAAAATCTAATTTTAATCCATACTAATCACTGTGAAACATTCCTATACTGTGGTGTGGCAAAAAGCAGCAGAGCTACAAAGGGAAATACAATGAGACATAGAAAGTGATATAAATGGGTAAAAAATGATACAATTCTTTATATGTTTTTAAAAGCAATTTGAACCAAAGGATGATAACTGGAAACAATTGTGAAATTCACTTCAGAACACTCTTAATTCCGACCAAAGGATTTATGCAGGCACATTCACAAAGACTTTGAGATTAATGTTGGTCGGCTGTCACTTTAAACAACCCTGCATTTTGTGGTCCTCCGTGTACAAACCTTGAGAACTACTCAATTCTGCATGACAATACCAGTTGTCTCATCTTGCTTCTGAAGGGCTAATTAGCCCAGAAGGCATTTGTGTTTCCGCATACCATCTTGAGTTATACTGTGTAATGCAGTTTGGCCACTTTCTTTATAGGTACCGTAATTTAAAACTCTCAGCTATTAAAATAGCAATCAACATTAATAGCAGTTATTTTAGCAATAATTTACTAAGAGAAACAATGGAAATCTTGGTGAGACTACACTACCTCTCTGCATCCTTTCTGTTCCTAGGAGAGTTCCGTTTATGAAGTCTCACACACATCCTAATAGAATAAGGACACTGCACTTCATGTTTTATTTCTTTCACAGGTCTTATGTAGGTTCTCATTTTTGTTTCTGTTCTTTCTGTCCATTTTATTTTTATTTATTTGTTTGTTTATTTTAAGTTTACATCTTGGAGTCAATAGATGAGGTGTTAATCCAACCTTCTGTAAAAATTAAAGTGCTACTCCTCATGGTTATAATGCAAAACTTCAAAACATGGCTTGAGTGCAACTGCAGCAACTCAAAGCCAGGTGCAAAGAAAAAAGCACAGCTTTTATGTGTGAAAAAAAAATAAAATCTAATTGGGTTATCTGTCTTATTTATATCTCAGTGAGGCAAGGTGTCAAAAAGCTATCTACATACACACACAGAGCACACTGATTCATTTTTGCAGGTGTTTACTTAGTCCCTTGTGTTTCTCAAGCAGATCTATATTTGTAAAGTAAAGTGAAGCTCAACAAGTTTCTGAATATTAGTTTAACCAGATTACTCACAGTTCTGTCTTTCACATCACAGAAAATGAAACTTGTTTTTGTTTATTCTGAAGAAACATAGTTTCTAGGTATTTAAAAAACAATGGAAAACAACAGGGATTGGGTTTGTGCTTTCATTAGTTTATTTTCTATTTATTTCATACTTGTAGTGGTCACCAGAAGCAAAAAAAAAAATGTCCAGAAGTGGTAAATCAGTCTGCATTAATTACTGTTCTCATTGTATTATTATTTTAAAGTAGAAATAACGTTAAATGTATTCCACAACCCAGATGTCAGCACATTGGGATGCAGACAGCACAAATGGGAAGAAGTATTAAGCTTTCTCGTGCAGTTAGGAGTTTCCCATTGGATCCATATGTCACATATATAAATTAGGACACTTGCTCAGACTTTGAAACGTTGCAATGCTATTAGTATTCTTAATGTGAATTAGTTACATCTGACTGCTGAACAATATCAGCTAATGTAATTTTGTTTTCAGTAGAAATCTTATTGCTCAGTGATCTTAATTCTGAATTTCTTGCATATCTTTGAATTCCTGTTAAAGTACTGATGTTAGAAGAAATTTTTAGTCAGCTCACAGATGAAAATAGTCAAAATGCCAGCAGTACTTGCATTCACAACACTTGCTAGTTTTAATCAAGGATGAAAATGTTTTCATCTTCTGCTGCATTATCCTCCTTTCATTTTCTAATTAATTAAACAATTACATTTTAAAAAAATAAATTGCAGCAGTGTTATTATTTTTCAGTGACTATAACTCTGCCTAGTTCTGTCAATGAGACAAACATATTTGGGAGGATCTGAGTAGCTAAAACAACCAATTAAGTCACCCTTGTGTTGTTTAATAAAGACAAAATCAATGTCAGAATAGTTTTTGAGAACAATTACTGAAACACGTGTTCACTCTTGCAATATGCTTTCACAGACTGAGCTGAAGAACAATGATTGGTGGTAGGAAATTTGTGTTGAGGAATTTGTATTTTTATTGTAGCACCTGGACGTATCCAAATATTCTTGTCATCATAGAAGCACAGATATTTCACAATTTTTATCCCAGAGAGCTCTAATTCTTCCTGTAGCACAAAAGATATCATTTGATCAGTGGTAACTTGGTGTGACTTCATGTCTTCTGAAAAACGCCCATAGTAATACCCATGAAGAATAAGCATGTATTATGGGAACTGAAGACAGGTAAGTGAGAGGTTTCTATAACTAATATTTTTTATGAAATTCAAAAGTATTGTGCATAAGAAGTTTTAAGAAAAACTCTTTGTTGCTTCAAAAGAATACAAAAAAATGATACAAAAGGAATAAAATTATGTTATCCAAACATAAATACTTGATTTTACTTAAAAATAAGGAATAGGATTAAATTCTAAACTTCAATATGATTTCAGAGTATTGTTTTCAAAATTGTTCCTCATTTTTTGAAAATAATTTTCAAACATTATTTGTATACTTGACCGTTTTAGAAATCAAAACATTTAATCAAATAATTTCCAGACCTCTGGTCTTAGCACTGGTTTCAGTCACAAGAACTTGTCTCAATTCACATGTAATATTAAATTTCACTCTGAAACGAGCACTTTTCAATGTGAATAAACATACCACAAATCTGATTACTACTTAGGAAGAAATCTTCTGAAAATGTAAGTGCGTGTTATTGATCCAATTGATCCATGACCCTTAACTTTCATAACAGTCTAAAATCCTTTGCCAGCTTCTCCATATAACTCTAAATCACTCAGTAGAAAATTTATTTGATTTATCCCTACACTTTATTTACCTTTACTGTTAAACACTGATATATATTAGTGAGGCCTTCTCATCCACGTGAATACCTGCATACATCTCACTGATGTATCATATGTTGGATTCAATCATGCAGTAGTGAGGCATTCTTATAATTTCTCAATAAATTTCTCACCTCAGCCTCTCTCAGTTCCTAACGTAGGATTTGTTATTTTGTTCACACATGTATAATTTCAGTGACCTCAGATTAGATTATAGAGCAGTAAGAGCAATTTCTGACCCTGGATATTATAAGCATAAAAAAGCCCGCTAGTTCTTTTAATTTATTGTCCTGTCACAAGTACTTATGTCCACTATAAAGTTAAATATATCAAGCAATGGGAATTTTCCATATGCCTGGGGAAGACGAATACAGTAAAGGATCTCATTGTTCAGAGGATTTTAATTTCAACACTTAAATCTCACCATTTCTAACTATGAATTCTTTCATTCTGCTCAAGCATCCACCTCTTACTTGATATTTGGGCAGACCAAATAGTGTAGACTGCAAGCATATGTTTTTATGCTCCTAGCAATTTTTTAGTAAATTGCATAACAAAATTTCATTTTGTCTCTCTTCAACCATTTGGATTGCTCTTTTCTAAACATTTATTTCATTACGAGCTCACCAGAGCCAAGTATTTTAAATATATCTATATTTCCATCCATTACCTTTCACATCTTTATCATATCAAATGATGGCAGCCAACTGTTTATTTCAAAAAGATTGTCAGTGAAATAATAAAAGTGTTGAAAACAAAACCTTTCTGTTTCAGTTTTGCATCCCACAACGACTACTACAACAATCAGTATGGCTTCTATTTTTTCTAATTTCTCTTCAGTTGTTATTCTAGATCACATCTTTTGAATCTCGACTGAAGATCCTTGCTATGGCCTGAGTTTTCAAATGCTGCAGTAAACTGTGCATTATTTGACTGCAGTGCCCTGTTAATTTTAAGTCGTGCATTTTACAGCATGGCAAAGTTGCTCATGACATGTCTTGCTGTGAATGAGTAGCACCAGGGCCTGTGAGAGAGCATGAAGTAGGTAGGCACTTAATACATCTTCCCCCTTGACTCTCCCTGTAGGTGGTCAGCCATTACGAATCAACTTTGTGGTCTGATTTTTCTCACTCATATAATACTCTAGGGTATACCATTTCAAACCATGTGCTCAGTCTTTGAGAGTGTCTGATAGCAACACCAGAGGGTTATTGAACATAGATCTTAGTGTCAGGAGGGATCACTTTGGTCACTTAGTCTGACCTGCCACACCATTAAGGTTAAAAGATTTTTCAGGACAATCTCTTTTGCTAAAGCTACAGATTGTCTCCTAGAAAGCTCATTAAATGCTCTTGACAAAAGCATAACCAAATGTTGAAACACGTATGCAGCAAATTGCAATAATCTCTGGTAATATGAACTGTTGCCTTTTTTTTTTTTTTCTCCTTTCCTTATTGTCCTCCTTGCCTGGTTATTTGGAATTCTATTCCTACCTTCACTTTGTGAGATCTTTAGCCAAGGCCATGGACCTATTTAAATAAAAATCACTTTCCATTTACTTTGACATTTTTGAAATTAGAATTCAGACTCTGAAATGAAGGTCCTGTCTTATGTCCTTTTTCTTGATTCTTAGCTTGTCCTTTATTTAGCTGCAGGCTAGAACATGCATAGAATTGCTTCGCAGAGAAATTAGGGTTAGTGGGGTTCTGGCAAAACCTGACCACAGCTATATTTCCATTTCACAGCTCTACCTTTCAGATATAATTCCATACATCACTTGTGTGACTTTTTCATAGTATACGTAAGTGATATATAGACTCAATGAACAGTCAGATTTGATATTCCAGAATAAACCTTACTATGTACAAGACTAACAGAGCTATAGTAAAGTGTTTCTTTACCTTTATATTTCTTTCAGGATCTGCACTTCTAAAGAGAGCTGTATGTAAGTTTTAGTTCCAGAGACCTAGCTGTCTTTGTCCTCAAACTCTTTTTTTTTTTTCTGAATTGTCCTGCAAACAACACTAAGAACAGAAAGCAAGGTGAACAGATGACAGTCTGTCAGTGACAGTTATCATTTTTTTTTTTTTTTTTGTGATAGCCAGTAATAACTAGAAACAGCCAAAAGCATAGAAGGCAATAATAACTTTCAGATAGTTCATTCCTAAACTTTAAAACCTGGCAGGTATAGGCCTATCTTACCTTTTGCTGTGTTTATTTTCAGACATACTCTCACACACGTTAAACTGAAGTCCTTGAAACTATATAGGTTGAATAGGGTCTCCTGTGAAGAACTTTAAAGAACAAAGCAAAAATTACACTAAAAAAAATATTTCCATTCTTTCCATCTCGAATACTAATGTAGAGGGGGTTCTTGAAATAGCACCATATCATTTGGGTTGATGTTTGGAAAGGTATCTTCTTCCAACATTTCCGAAGTAGTATGAGGAACAGCAGTAACTCTCAATCTAAAAAAACTCCGTAGAAAGTATTCATCTGCAACATTTAAGAGAGAAATTTGTGTACTGTCCTGGAGATCAGCAAGGCAATGGAGATCTCTGATTCATCAGTATCTTTTTAGGATTTATGGTTTGTAATTTGTGTTAATTTTTTTGGATGATGGACTAGTAAAGTTACTTCAGCATTTAAAACCTAGTTAAATTGGAACACCACAGGAAGTTTTGACTTGGCTCATTGTATTTGTACAGAAAGCTTACTGATGATAACTTACAGTAATTCTCTACCCCTCATAAGCACTATTCTTCATATGTTTGTTAGATTATCTGCTATTATGGTTAAGATTTATCAATTAATTAAGCTTAATATTGTTGTCACATTTGCTCTGAAAATGTGCAGGCTTTAGACATCCTTCTGAATAAACCAAAACTTTTTGCTCTAAGGCCAGGTAAGACAGGTTGTTCACATCCACATGAGTGGCACTTAGCCCTAGACTCCTCTGTTACCCTACAATATGAATATTATTTTGTGCGTGTGAGATATTTTTAGTCAAAATTTCTAGCAATTTAAGGATTGTGCTGCAGTCCATGGGAATCATATTTTCTTAAAATCAATGTATATGTTGCATATTTTGAAGAACAGTTAAGAACATGGAAAGTTTGTGAAGGTTTCAGAACCTTCTGGGCTACCTTTGGAGGACTATGGGCAATAGTTTTCTTCATACAAAGCAGAAGGAAAGTATTGCTCAGACACTGAGAATGCTAGATACCAAGAGCCATCCACTTCAGGAGACAAAACAGTTAAGCTATATGGACTTGCTCATGATGCCTCACGATAGCTGAGAGTCCAAATAGTTGGAGGTCCCAATTATAGTAATAAAGACTGAATATGAAATTCCTAATTTAGCAAAAGCTACAGTGGGGCCTCTTCCTTATCCTCACATCCAAGGTAATTACTGAGCAATCTTAGTGTGCATCAGGCAATTTTTGTTTTGCATCAATTCATATAAAAAATCTCAGAAGTTTCTGGATTCATGACAATGGAGAAAAACATTTGTAATTGGAAACTTCCTGTAGGTGCCAGACTCTACCAGAAAAGCTCTATTTTTTGTTCTTTTAGCTAGAATTTGATTGCTTAGCTCTACTCTATCCACATTCTTCCATTTCGTTATTCTTATTGCAGGATTATCTTTTTATATTTTTGTATGTGTATTCAAAAAGTAGATTCATTTATTGAGGTATATAAGCATATAATTTACACTTAACTACATGAGCAGTATTATTGCAGTCAGACAACTGTACTTTGAGTACTTAGGTATTCAGAAATACAGACCAATCAAGTGTGAAGTTTTCAAGCTGATATAAAGATTTTTCAATTTTATTTTTTACAAGTACTTATTCATCATAAAGTACACTCCATTAATTGAATGAAACTTTTCATTCTAGCATAGTTCATCAGGGGTTTCTCACTGGACTTTTAATTTTATATTTAACTCAGCTTTCCTGACTGCTTGTTTGTTCTTTCAAACAAAGCTTTTCAAATTATTTCATAAAAAATCTGTGAGTTCAACCTAGGAAAAGATAAAATAACTGTGATGTATAGGACAATCAAGGACCATGGGGGAAAAACCAAATAACTTCCTGTGCTCTTTTGATAGCTTACAAAATGACTAATACATAGTAAATTTGAATTATTTTTTCCCATTCCATAGACTTATGCAGGTTGTGTTAGAAAAGCTTGGAAATTAATTTTAAAATTCTATAACAATCAGAATCATTTACTGTTTGCGATTTGCAATTTTTGCAAAATGTGCACTTTTAATTTCCTCTTTACTTCATTTTTTTTTTTTCCTGTTGATTCTGAACTCCTCCTTTTCAACAATGAATATTCTTATAGATTTTATTAGTTGCCTTAATGGTCAAATATCATTCAGGAAATTAATTGTTAATTTGCGACTTGAGGAATGCTACATGCTACTCTTTCTCTGGGCAAACTCTCCATTTCCATCCTGCTGGTTGATTCACAATGGTTGGGTATTTTCACTGTTTATCTATCATAATCCTGAAATCTCACGCATTTCTGCTGCACATGCAGGTCATAATTACTAATCAAAATTTTTCCACTATGTGTTTTTTCTTATTCTCCTTTTTCATTTCTTAATATTCCTTCTACTTCCTTTATGAAATATAGCTTTCCATGAAATATAGCTTAATGTAGATTCTGTAATGATTCAGGACCAGCAACCAATGAATGTTCAGCCCAGTGTGGTGAATGCAGTGATTGACATAACCAGTTATTCATCGAAGTGTAATAGACTTGTCATGTTGATTGATGCAACAAGATTTGTGATTGTGTTTTTAAGGTCAGGAAGTGCTCAGGTGTGATTAGCATAAGAATTCTGTTCTATCGGAGTCTTTGTTCACAAATTAGATTAGTCTGCTAGTATCAAACGTATTGTGTAGTATACCTAATGGATGTAAATTCTGTTATTTTAAAATATAGAACTGATATTAGCAGTGGCATTTAAAGTCATTTTGAAAGGTGTCTTTCCGATTTTTGGAATTTATCTTTGATTTTGTTTGCTCTAATGAAGTAGATCATACGTATGAATGACTTTTTTGTAATGTTCCCTTAGTCGGCACTCTACATATCTAGCACCAGGAGTTAAATGCACCACACTGTACTTTCTTACAAATCAGATAGGTATGAGTGAAAGAAAGCCACAGAAATCCCATGTAGAAGTTTTGTTCTTGTTATATTCCTTTACTTCATTAACATATGCAGAGAAGATTTCTTTAGTTTAGAGACTAAAGGCTGTTTGGTTTTAAAGAAGAAGAGAAGGAAATAAAGGAAATTCTTGGATGAAAAGATTCCTGAGAAAGAAAAATGTTTTAAATAAGGAGATACCATCATAAGCAGTAAAAAAATTTTAAAAAAAATCCAACCCCAACAGACAAACAACAAAAAAAACAAACCCAGAAATAAAATAAAACACAACACAACAAAAACAACAAACCAACGAAACCAAAAAGAGTTGAGCTATGGAAATGTAATACAACAAATGCATTACTTTCAAGTATACATAAATGAAAGATGGCTGATGTAAGGTATGTGTGAGATACCACAGCTCTTTCAGTCAATAAATTATCAATTCTTTCTTATTAAGACATCTGCTGAACATCCTCGTTTCTGAAACTCAGCTCCAAGAACATATGACAGCCCCCAGAGCTTTCCAGGAAATTCTACAGGTAAGTTATGGGCAAGAAACAGAAAGGTAAGACAGAAATACTTTTACAACTTTTTTTTTAAATTTCATTTGGTATTTATTGTTCATTTGTATGTTGTTTGTTTTGTTGTTTTGTTTTTGTAATCAGTTTCTCACTTTAATACAGTTTGGCCATGATAACACATGCAAGAAGCATCTGGAATAATTTCTGCTTATTTCCTTGGGGCTTGGATTAATCCTATACTGCTAGGTTAGGTGAAATATCTACTTAGCTACTGCAACTAAGAATGTTTGAAAACTCTCATATGTGTAGTAAATCCCAGTGAATACTTCCTGTAACTGTCTTCCTTTCAAGTTTGTCTCTTTGTTACCTAAATTATAACATAGGCAAAGCAGCCTAATAGAAACTTTTGCTGCAGGTCTGATCATGGAAATGTCTAAGACTAGGCTTTTCAGAAGTAATTTAAGGGAATTAAGGGCCCAAATCCAAGAGAAATTGAAATCCAGATCCAATTGATCCATTGTCTCTCTTAGACTTCTTTTCAAAATCTTTCACGCATTATTTCTTGCCTGTCTATTTTATTCAGATTGCATTCCACATTTCTTACTCAGTGAAAAACTCCATTATTGCTTACCTGTCAAGGAATCACGAAAAACAGTTTACTGATTCAGTAACAGAGAAATCTGAGCATCTAGTAATATTCTCTCATCATTAAGGTTATTGTATTAAAATTAAAGGGAAAATAAAGAGAAAGGAATGTTAACCATTTGTCTAACATATAAAAGGCATATTTTTCAATACTTGCATTATAATTCTGTATTTTGTCAAAGTATCTGAGAATGTGGGATCAGTCTCAATGTCTGGTGGATTCCTAGACATTTCCACACCTGGTTTCTTGGCACTATGTAAGAAAGTGACGGATCAAGTCATAAAACTCAAATGTGAGACCCATAAATCAGAGGACCTAATAGATTTGATAATGCTCTAACCTAAACTTGAAAATATCACTGGAAAATCCACAATGGATTTGTAATGCTCAGTAGTGAAGGTGATGAAGGAAAGCCTGAGCACAGAATTTTCTCTGAGCAGTATTGCATAAAGTTAAGTCATGAAAGATAGCAAATGGCCTATGAACTTGCGAAACTAAATGCCTGTGTCCTACAGGAGTGCTGAATGTGTCTTGCGGTTTTTAACAGTGAGCAAGATATGATACAGGCTGACTGTGTATCTCATTTGTCAGTTTTTACTTCCCCTGCCTTGGTGAAAAAAATGAGGCCTTTTCCTCAGTACTTTTGATCATCAAAGATTGCTTAAGGGATTTGCAAATCTTGTTTTGTCATATTTTCTAGTCTTATTGTTACTTTTTCCATACATATTTTTTCAGGATCATTTAGTGAAACACTGGAACAGGTTACCCAGGGTGGTAGTTAAGGCCCCATCCCTGGAGATATTCAAGGTGAGGTTCAACAAGGCTCTGAACAACCTGATCTAGTTGAGGATGTCCCTGCTCACTGCAGGGAGATTGGACTAGATGACCTTCAGAGGTCCCTTCCAACCTAAACCATTCTGTGATTCTATGATTCTTTTAATTCTTGGGTTTCAAGCTAGCCTATTCCTCTTAAGGCAGAATTGTTATTATTATTATTTTGCTGTTTCTTCTGCTTTTATCTAAGATCACACAATGTTTATCCTCTATTTAGCATCTGTATTATTTCCCCTGTCAGAACAAACATATCGTGTCTATGTCATGAGTTTCTTAAAAAGTAATATGACTTAAAATCAAAGAATTTTAAAGAAAAGTAGATCTGAAAAGTAAAGATTCTATATTTAGACCTGCTTTTCCTCAAAGTGTGCTGTCCTTTAGAGCAAGGCAATTTCCAGTATCATCAAAATCGACCCAGAAAAACTCTTCTTATTAAGTGTGCCATCTTTTTGTTGTGTTGTTTCCCTGCTTGATACATTCAGTAATCCTCACCATTCAGTGAAGAAAATACCTTCATTAGATCAAAGCTTGTAGCACCATAAACTTCGTCATCCAACAATATATGAAATTCAGGGAACATTGAAGATAAGACAATGTTTAATTCATGAAGTACAGAAAAATAGGAAAAGATTTCATAAATAAAAGCGTGCTAAGTTTCATGTCCACATTGAATGCATTTCAAAATTTGTTGTGTTTTTTTTTTGTGGTGGTGGTTTTTTTTAACCAAATATCCATTGGTAGCATTAGAGACATAGATTCTCAAAAGGAAGCCCATTCATGCATTTTGAGATCTCTCCAGAAGGTAAACCAGAGCACAGTAGTAAGTCAGTATGACTGAGAGATTCCCTTAAAATCACATTTTTGGTCTAAAAAGAAGAGGGAATATGGATTATGAGATGATCCAGGTAGACATTGCCAAATCCAACAGTAGAACAATCATGAATGCAGCAGGAGATGAGCTGCAAGCTGGGTGCTGCTGCAGAAAGTTAGAGAAGTTCTGGAAGCATTGAGAAATGGGATCCAGTAGAATACAGATGTCTGAATTTAAACTTTATTGCTATCATGCTTTAAGATAAGGAAACTTAAGTCTCAAGGAGATATTTTTATAAAGTGTTCCTTGTCCCAGTTCACCATCACTACTGTTAGAATTTACGAGTGGCTGAAAGCTTCTGAATGTCTCTCTGTTAGCAAATCCATCTGAAACACCAAAGAGTAAGACATCCACCCTTAGAAAGAGAAAAATAAGGTTATGGACAGAGGAGTGGGTTTTTTTGTGTATACTCAGGGAAATGTATGCCCTTTCAAATTAAAAAAAAATAGGTGAATGCTCTTAATAAATGATAATGTGAGATATGTGCTTTATATAATGGTACAACTAGATTAGGATAAACATCATAACAGACAAAAAGGGAAAAAACCAATCAAGTCAAAGTAGTGGTAAAAATAATTACAGGAGAAGACGAGAAAGTACACTGTACACATGCCCTCACCATTTCTTGGTGAGTAAAATGCAGAAACTACAAATCAACGAAAACAAAGATCAGTAGATTGAATGCTGGAAGTAGATTAGCTTTCATGAGGTAAGAACCCTTCTTTTAAGAACCAGACTACTTCTGCTGTAGATCAACAGATCAAAGACTGGTATCAATAGTATTCTGTAAATTATCTCTGTGTGTTGTCAGTCTCTTTTGAGTGTTCTTTTGCTATGCTGAGATGAATACTTTTGTGTTCATGTTAAAATACAATGTTAATAATTATTGATGCAGAAAAGAGGAAAGATTTAATGCCTATAGAAGAGCTAGATGTTGGAAAATGTTGTGTAATCTTTTCACACTATGGGAAAAGTAACATTCAGATAAACCAATTCAATATAAAGAAAGAAACCACCAACACCAAAAAAAACTATAACATACTCAAAAGAATAAGCATGGTTTACTAGGACATTGAGGGGTAGAAGAAAATTAAAATGAGAAGGAAATACCAAACCTATACAATAGCAAACCTATACAACCTATACAATACCTCTGCATAGCTGCCAGCACTACAGAAGACATAAAGAGTCATAAGCATTTTCATTACATGGAAAAAGAAGCAAATAAACGACCTTATGGTGGAGGAATACTTTATTTTTTTAAGGTACTGGAAAGTAATTATGAGGTTGTGGTTTTTTTTTTCTATAATCTTTTGAAGAGATGACTCTGTAGGCTACTCATCCTTCATAGTGTCTTTTGTACTGTCACTATTTTCTGCCTTTGTATGGCTTTTAGCTATGTTTTTGTGTCTCATAACTTTGAAGAACCTTTCCCAAACAGTGAGCAAAACTGAAATTTTGGCCTTCACCTCTAAGGCAATCCCACAGGATGATCTGTGTCCAGACTGCATTATTATTTTTTCGAGATTCTTGGTGTGAATAACTTGCTGGAAGGGATTCCTAGCAGTAGTAGCAGTTTGTCATCCATGCATTTTTGAAGGTTTTGGTTTAAGGATTACCTTGGCCAGTAGACAAAAAAATGTTGCCAAAGTTATCCTTGATCATCTTTTTTATTATTATTCAGGAAAAGTCCCGTAAGTCAAAGGCAACAAATTAAATTTAATGGTAGTTTTGTCATTGATTTCAGAGACATCAGGGTTGTAATTTTTGAGGTTACTGGCTGAAAAGAGGTGTGAATGTATACGCTCATGAATGTGTGATTGAGACGGATTAAATTTCATCCTCTAGTTTCATAATTCTTTGATGACTGCTAATCTTTTTCCTCACTTATTTTTTAAGGTCATTCAGCATGCACAGCTTAACAGAACAAAACATTTACTTGGTCCTAGGAGATGGACAGCTATTCATACAAATATATATTCTTATTTATGCACCGACAGAGCAGTCAGAAACACTTTATATGGAAATGCAAACTACATTGTCTATAAAAAACTGTTTGTTAGCATAATGCCAGCTAGATTCTTTTGTCTTAAAATTTACTGCTAAAATTTATAATATATGAAAGCTTGGTATCTGAAAAACCTTCCTGATCAATGCTTACATAGCATGCTGAGAAGCTCAGTTCATCCAAATTCAAGCCAGACACCTCCCTAGCTGTTCCAAGAATATAGACATGAAGTGGAAATAGATAAATGGATTTAGTTGGAAGACTATTTTAATATTATTGGCACACAAGAGAGCACAAAAGCATTCTAATTCTCCTCAGAATTTTTATATTCTCTATTTTCAGTGCAAGTAGGAAAGCTGTCAGTACAATTCCAATAAAAATTTCAGTATTTCATGCAAACTGAATCTACCAAAATTTGTAATTTCAAAATAAACATATAAAGTAATTAACTGGGCCAAAACACAAAAAAAACCACAACCGTGCAGAATCCCTTAAAGAATAGTGGTAGAAGGGGTATCTACAGTCAAATATCTTCTCTAAATTGGCTAGAAAAGTCCATCTGTCCTGTATTCCTGCTGAGTTGTTTAAACCAATGGGGTATACTCTTTAAGCAGTTGAGCAACAGCCAAGGCTATTTACACTCTATACGCCAGAAAACTGCACTGGAGAACTCATCAATAATCTTTTCCTTAATCTTTCTCAGCAATGGGTCTAAAATTGAATGGAGCAATCTGAGGTTACTATGAGCAAGCTCAGCAGCAAAAATGTAGCACCTGTAAAACACTGTCAACAGATATCTAAAAGGGTACCCACTTACAAGGGTAGTAAGAAAATATTGAATGCATTTATCTAGAAGTGAAATTGTGTGTCTGCAACGAGTAATGTCCTAAATGTGTAATTTAATATATAAACATACATATGTGTGAGCAAAACCCTGTAGTATTTGTTTAAAATGCTTTTAAATTCAGTGAGAATTGACCCTAAACAAAATAACAAAATAAACCAACCAAACAACAAGTCACCTAGAGTCAGAATTTGAATCTATATAATAGACATCACTCATTTATATGCCATTTGACTGTCACTTCTTATTATAATTAATTCATTCGTACAGTGGAGAGAGTTGTGCATACATTAGAATGGGCTAAGCACATTAGGCTATTCTGCCCTGCTTGTCAAAAGATCATGTTTTAGACTAACAATATACAAACAGAATGAGATAATAATAAAGGAATGTGACTCTGTATGGTACTAGTACTGTATAAATATTAACCCTGACCAAAATTCATTTACATTTTTATCCAGTGTAGTATATATTGCTATACATATTTTTCATCTTTCAAAACTTCTTTGGTTTTAAGAGACATGCCAGTTCAGCTGAGAAGAAAACAGTCACGGGAAGAGCTAAAGGAGATAAGGATGAAAAGCCTTATATAATATTCAACAGGAAGGAACACAAATAGATCAATTTTTTCATATCATTGCAACAGTAATTTCTAACAAATGTTTGAGCAACCTGTTCCTTAAAAAAGTCATCCAGGATAAATTCTACAGCTTTACTTGGCAATTGTTTTCAAGGATTAAGTATCTTCATAGTCAGAAGCAATTTTTCTAGCATCTGGCTAAATTGCTCCTTATTGATGTATTAACCCAACACCAAATTTACTTCCAACCCAATGGAAGATTAGTGGATTGTGCCTTCTAGTATGCTCTTCAGTACCATTTTCATTACCATTTTTCATAATTGCAGAATGCCATTGATTCTTCTGTTTGTTTTCTCTTTTCCAGATTACAGAAACACAAATTGTATGCTTCCCTACTGCTCATTTTTTATAACCTTTTGGACCAGCAGATATGGATTTCCAAGTGAAACTAAACCTGGACTTTTGATGATGCTTTTGGGAACTGAAATTTTGCTTCCTATATCTTAAACAGGATACTTATTTTGTACTTTCCATAAACAGTGAATGAGACAAGTCCACACAGTCCCCCAGCAAATTCTGTATCCAAAATGGAGGGTCTTTTTTCTTCCTTTTATCAAGTAATTTAAAAATATTTCCATTTATATAGCCAAATGGCTTTAACAAACTTCAATAAAGCAATTACCATCTGTATTACTTTTGTGGTTTGAGGGTTAACAGATTGAGTAGAGGGGGACGGGTGACAACTCTAACACCTGAGGTTAGAGGGCAGAGGGCAGCTGGTATTCCCTCTCCTTCCCTGACATACTCCATAAAAGGGACAGGAAGATCGAGGTCTTTCCTCTTCCTTCCCAGGCTCTGCTGCTGGGAGGGCACCTCAGCGCGGCTGGGCCTGATTCCACGGGCTCTGCACAATCGATTGCCACCTGAGAGCAGATTTTGTATAGAGTTGTATATTCCTCTTCCCTTAATATTCCTTTTCCCTATTTATCTCCTGTTACTCATTAGATTTGTTATAGTCTTAATTTCCAATTTTGAGCGAGACATTTTCTTTCTTATTCCCCTTTTTATTCTTCCCTGGGAGGGAAGGGGGAGGAGAAAAGGGGGGCTAATAGAAATCTTGCTCTGTGGAGCTTGCCCTGAGCCTTAAACAGAGACAATTACTTCCTAAAATTACTCTCATTTTTATAAATTTGGAGGACCAAAGGAGATATTTTAAATTAACTTTCCAAAGTTCATTTTCACATACAATGTATCACAGCAAAGAACTCCAAAATTATGATTTCTTTCTTGAATGATCAGCTTAATGGTTAAGAAATCATATATATGTAGAGATATATAAGTATATATTTATATTTTGGTGAAATATGTTTCCAAGACTTTCAAGTTCTCACTAGTAAAATCTAAATGTTTTTAGGACATTTGATCCATTTGTTATTATTTGTTGCACTAAGCTGAAACACTTTGTGTTGTATTACTTGAAGGAACCTGTCTGATTACGTTGCATATGGCAGATGTAGTAAAAGGTAGCACCATTAAATGAAATTAACTCTCATATTTGTTAAGATTTCCAAGGAAGGCCCCCAACATAAACCAGCATATGAAAAGCCTAAGCAACACCACGATTAAAAGTAAAACAAGTGTAGCACAGAAGAGAGAGGCAGAGTGGTCCAACATTGCTATAGTATTGGATTTTCACCTGGTAGAATTTTTTTGCCTTTAAATGTCCCAATATCAGCCAGATAGACTACAGCTTCTTGGGTTATAGACTTCCCTTGCCTCTCAGCTGCCCCTTAGTCAGCTAAAGATGAGGATATTGTCCTCCCCATCAACTCTGGCTAGCTATTTTTACTACATTAATTGTTTCCATGGTATTGGAGACCTTAAAAAGAGCTGCCACATAAGATAATTTGAAATTACACAATAAGGCATAATCTTCATGTTACTCATTTTATTGAGGGTAAACTATCATCACTGTCACTTGGTTTTACAGAGAAGTAACATATTTGGCCTACTCAGTCCTTTTTTGACTATGTATCCAGGCAGAACAGGGAAAGCTGCAGCATGACAATAATATATTTTCTGTATCTGCTGGCCAAAACTGGCACAAGTGGGAACAACACTGAACAGGAGTATACTCTCTTTGCAGATATCTTCAGGCAGAAACAATTAAAACTAGGTCTTGGCATGACTTTGCAGAGCTGGAAAGTAAAACATTATAGAGAAATTTTTCTATGAAGTAAAATCCAGTGCTTATTTTTCCCATGAACTTAGCATCTGGCTTCTACTTAAAAGTCCCATTTCACAAATATAAATGACAGTTTCTGTTGATGCACTACAGTTGGAACAGTGCAAAAGGATGTCTCCGTTAATAGTAGCCATTCTGTTTCATCACGTTAAGAACCTTTCATTAGACTGTGCCAACACACAGCTCCATCAGATGACTGGACAGATAAAACATCAAAGCCAACTACACTGACTAGTTACCTGCTGCCAATCCAGTATTCGAGCTAGTCTGCAGCTGAAGCCCTGCTAAAGCCAGAGAGAAGACAGCTGGAAGTCTTTTGGCACTTCACTTTCCACTAATTTCAATATGTCCCCCAGATCTTGCAGGAAGCGAGCTAGCACAATAATGTTTAGAGAGTATTTGTTAAATAAAATGGTATTATTATTTTTTTTTAAAAAAAATTATATATCCACAAAGCAGAATAAGCTTTTGCCTATTGTTTTAGAGTTTCTTAAAAGGAGACAAATACCAGTGACAAAAATCAAAGGTCTCTAAGAGGCATAGCACAACAACAGCAATGCGAGCTTTTTAACTTTAACTCACAATTATATTCCTTTTACAATCTAGATAAAATGTACTTTACATGATATAATCACATCCCCTTACATCCTTTTGTAGCCCAACCAAACCAAGATTTTCCGTTTTCTCTTACAAGTTTTTTTTCTGATCATCTTATACTTCATTGTGTGTAAGACTCCAATAATCTTCCATGTGGCTTCTGAGAAATTGCTAGCAATGGCAACTCTTGTCAGGTACTTTTGTTACTGTTATGTCAACAACTATCCAAATATCTATTCAAAGGGAAAAACATAACCTTGTCCCAGTTAAGAGCACGAAGAAGGCCATAACTCCTCTGAGAATCTGTCAGGCCTGAAAAGACTGGTAAATGTCTAAACATTACTATTAATGGAAGGACAATTAATTTGTATGAAAAATCCTGAATATGTCATTTGGTTGTTTTGTTGTCTGTGTTTGAAGAAGGCTGTGTTTGCACTTCTTTTATAGTGACTCGGAATAGACCTTTCCTAACAGCAGCTGAAATTTAATAGTTTTCATAAAAACTGTGGAGAAAAAAAATGAAACAACAAAAAAGGTAACAAAAGAAAAGAGAAAATTATTGAGCTTTTCTGACTCCATTTTTTTTAAAATAAAACTATCCTGAGCATTTTGATATTACCTTTTCCCAGAGTCACTTGACAGAAAGAAAATGTTTTACAGCAAAGATTGTCTACTAAACAACCTAATCAAAATATTATTAAACAATTACACTGCAGTAGGCTGTTTAATGAAGTGTTTTCAGTGCAGTTTGAACGTTAATAGCAACAGCGTTAAGCTGCTTTGTGCTCTGTGTATCAAACAGCCTGGAGTAATGTGAGCTGACTAACAGCCAAATAAAATCTTGAAACACCTTTGACAGATAATATACTTGTGCCAGTCTAAATCTTCTCATGTATTATTATTAAGCATGGAAATGACAAAAAGGAATGTCAAGAGCTTCTACATAGTGTATATCATAGTTAGTTCCATGATAACGAGAGGCCTCCTGCATTCTTCCCCATGTCTGTCCCATCTGCTAACAGGGCTTTGAATCTGAGCAGAAATTTGAAGCTATGGGTTCTATAGTTGTGTGGAGAGAAAGTTTAGATTTCTATTCAGATTCAGAAACTCTCCTGAGATGTAGCTAAGGGTGCTGCATCAGCATGTAATTTACAGTCAGTCACTGGATCTCAAAGGTTCAATTGGCTTTAAAAGAAGAGAGGAATACTCAAACGAATGAAGAAACGGCCTGTTTGAATCTTTGCTGACTAAAACTTTTCTAAAGCTCAGTATCTCTGAGATTTTTGCTTATTTTAGCAGGAGGCCAACAATAGGATATCCAGCCAATCTTGACTGTAGAAATAAGAAGCGTATTTCAAGAGTTCACCCCCAAAGCAATAATCTACATTTCATTAAGAAGATCCATTGTTACTGAATATCAGCAAAGAAGAAAATTGATAGAGTGTGAAAACACAGAGCCAAATTTAGATTTAAATCTGGACTTCCTAGGGACGGGTTGCATTACCATCAACATAAGTCAGGGAGAAAAAGATGGATAATGTGAAAATTTTAATATTCTAATAATCTTTCATAGTTATCCCAGCTACAGAATTTAGAACAATGTCTTAGGAGCTATGGTGAATCATCTTTAAAGGTGATTTAAAGTTACTGTCAGCTCCACCTCTCTCTCATCCTAAGGCAGAGTTGTCCTGAAAGCAACATGTCTCTACTTAAGCTTGCTTCAGTCAAACGTCTGCATCTTATCAAATTGCAACACTGAATTGTCTTTAGGATAGGATGCTGAACCTTGTGCTAAAGCATCTGAGCTGAGGACATTTTTTTCACTTTCCATAACTCTGCTGCATGTGGTGAGGGAAGAAGTACAACTTTTCATAGCTTGAGAGGGTAAATAGCGAGGGACTACCACCATAAACTTCCTGGGACATTGCCTTCAAATTGAGCCTGTGTCTATACGGATGCCTAGAAGCCTTGCAGAAGCAGTGAACAAGCCCTGCCATCTGCTTCTCATGCTTAAGGGGAGTCTCCAATGTTCATTTCTTTTAGTCTCAACCTGTTTTCCCCCTGCCTTAATGTTTCTTTACATGTCCTGTGCCAGAAATATATGTGGGCTTTCATAATTTTATCACACTGACACAGTGAGACTGTAACTGTTGATTACTATGGTAAAATATAATGTCATCTCACAGCAGTAAATGTTGTATAGTACAGAACCTACTCTACTGTGGAGAGAGGAGCAAGCTGCATCACAGTCATAGCAGTGTGAGAGCGTGGGAAAAGTTGGTGATCTCTAAATCAGTTACAGAGCCTGTTTTGTGAACTCGCCCTAAAGCAGCTTGTTTAGTTTCTTATGACGTCTAATAATTTTTAGCCTTCTACAAGAAAGTTTGTTCCAAATTTCACTGAAATATTGGAGAAATTGCTAGGCTGAAGCCCTTGTTTGTTAAGAGCTGGAGAAGCCAAAAGAGTTGAAACAATATTTTTGTCTCTCTTTTCCAACTTAGCAACACAATGCACTGATTACAGTAATTCTCTCTTCTAAACAACTTCTTCCTCCACTTCCAAAAATATCTTTTTCCACCCACCATCAAAGTGTTTCCTAATAGCACAGAGAGAGCCCTAAAGGGGTGGTTGCCATGAGATAATTGGATAACATACTCCTGAGATCTGAGGTGTCGGAGGCATGGCTTAGCTGTGCTTTGCCTCACAACACCCCAGGGATATGATACAAGCAATTGCAGTTTCTGTTTCCACTTACGCCTCATTGCCTCAGCATGCCAGATCACTCTCATGTAAACCTTGATGGTACTTCTGTGTCTAATAGAGTCTATGCTTGTGGATTCTGCAACACAATATCAACAGCAGCAGCTTATAACACAACACAATGATATTAGAGCTGGTCAAAAAAAAAACACCCCAACCATAACCACAGGTTTTCATTAGCAGATGTGAAATTATTTTTATTTTTTAAAAAAAAAACATTTTATAGGAGTATAATATCCATGAAGGAAATTACCAAGCTAATTACTTGCTTTTCTCATCATGCCTGTTGGAGGTATTCCACTGTTATATAAATAAGTAAATTCTCATTGAAGTTGTGAAAAAGTGTGACTTTGTGGCCCCTGGATTTGGAAATTCCAAGTCCAGACTTTTGCTTTGAAACCTTTCTCTTTCTCTCCCTCTGTAACTAGCGGACTGAGAAAAATGTAGCCATGTTCAAATCCACTCCAATGTCAGATTGGGACTTCAGGTCTGACCACAGTTCTGGACTTATGAACTAGATAAAATCATTACTCTAGACACTTCGATAGCTCTGCCAGCAATTCTTGACGAGAAATGCCCAGAGCCTTGGCACAAATCACAGGATAGTCTTGTGAGAATGTTTTCTCATCAAAAATCATGTAAGAGACTAGAAATACAATGAAGGCATACTCAAATTACATTTTCTAACAACAGATAAGACCGAAATGAATTTAATTAAAACAGACAAAAATAAAATTTTGCATGAGGGCCAAAAAAAACCATAAAATATGGATCCACACTATCTTAACATTTTGTGAAAAATATATTAAAAAAAGAAGGAATAGGAGATTTAGGCACGAGAAGTTAAATATTTATTTCTGATAAGGGGAGTGAATTACCTTTTTCACAACAAGAAGAATCTTCAAAGACATTGTAAAAGTATTCAGGGTTGATATTTCCTCAGAAGATTCATGTAACAATTTGTAATGGGAAAGTTCCTGGCTGATAATAGTTTTCACAGTTGAGGTTTTTTCCTCTCTCTTATTTTTCCTTTTCCTTTACAGCTGATCTGCTTAGTGGTCTTTTTTGCTGTTGTTTTCCTCATCAAAATTGTGATTACAGACTAAGCACTGCGTTTCAGAGTGCCATTGGCAATGCCTCTAAATTACTAGGCATGGAAACGCAGAGCTCTTTAAAAAGCCTGAAATCTGAGACCACTCAAACTAATTGATTTTTCATCCTCAAGTATTAGTATTACTGAAGCTGAATGATCCCCAGTATGGCACAGTTTATCCCAGCACCTGCACTTTGGTAGCATTTCACTACATAAAAAGAGGTTTTCTTCTTTTGCTAATTGTGTTGATTTCTTAGCACACACTCTTAGTAAAAGAAAAAATAAAGGAGATTCCATGAATTGATGTAGTCAGAAAGTAGAATTTATTTCTTAAACATTGCCTGCTTTACTGTCACTAGCTAATTAAAATGAATACAAGCAGATATGTCAGAAAACGTTCCTGGCACTGTTCAAAAAAAACCCAACAAACCTAAGTGTGACTAGGTAATATGTTACATATTATCAGAATCATACCAATTTTTTTTCCCCTTATGATCAGTATCTTAGGTTTTTGCTGTTTTGTTTTGAGTAGCTTTAATTAGGTACAAAGCTACCTAATTAAAACGATTAAGTCCCTGCAATAATGAGAGGACTGTAAATGATAACACTTATCTTTCTATTTATTGTTATATTTTTGAAATGTTTATTTGTGGAAATATTTACATATCAGAGGTGTTCAGATGTGTAGGACATACTCACATCTGTCTACCCATTGCCTACCTACCCTGCCCATCCAACACAGCCACGACACAGGCTTTGCCATTTAAATGCTTGTGGTAGTAGCCCTTTAGCTACAGATGAATCTTTACTCCTGTACAAATTAAAGTGTCAATCTGGGTAAACTGTATCTATTCACCTGACATTTCTATTTGTTTATATGATTGCCAGATAACAAAAGCTGCATTATGAGGTTTGCATGTTACAAATTAGCTGCTGTCACACTTTGTTATTTGTTAATGTGTTGTAAATGAATAAAGGTTCAAGACTCAAAAATAGGATATTTTCATTCAAACAGGATACATTTTGAAGACCACATCATATATAAGCGAGACCAGGTTTGTACTAATATAACTGATATAAATATCATATATCCTAATTCTTAACATATTTAATATGCTTATGATGCTATCCTCATGTTGCCAGAGGGACAGGATGCCATTCAGAGGTACCTGGACAAGCTTGAGAAGTGGGTCAGAGTGAATGTCAAGAGGTTCAACAAGGCAAACTGTAAGGTCCTGCATCTGGGGTGGGGCAATCTTTGATATTGATATAGGCTGTGGGATGGTGTGATTGAGAGCAGCCCTTCAGAGAACAGACATAGAGGCACTGGTGGATGAAAAGCTGGACATAAACGCCCGTATCCAGGGCTACATCAGAAAAAGCATGGCCAGCAGGTCAAGGGAGGTTGACTCTCTGGCTCTACTCCACTCAGATGAGACCTCACCTGGAGTACTCCATCCAGCTCCGGAGTCCTTAGCACAAGAAGGACATGGACCTGTTGGAGTGGGTCCAGAGGAGGGCCACAGAAATTATCAGAGGACAGGAGCACCTCTCCTGTGAGGAAAGGCTGAGAGAGTTGGGGTTATTCAACCCGGAGAAGTCTCTAGAGAGACCTTATTGTGGCCTTCCAGTACTTGGGGCGGGGGGGGACTGTGTGCTATAAGGAAGATGGGGACAGGTTTTTTAGCAAGGTCTGTTTGACAAAACAAGGGGTGATGGTTTTAAACTAAAAGAGGGTAGATTTAAATTAGATATAAGGAAAACATCTTTTGCAATGAGGGTGGTGAAACAATGGAACAGGTTGCCCGGATATGTGGTGGATACCCTATCCTTGGAAACATTCGTATTAGGTTGGGCAGGGCTCTGAGCAACCTGATCTAGTTGAAGATGTACCCACTTACTGTAGAGGGTTTGGACTACGTGACCTTTAAAAACCCTTTCCAACTCAAAACAATCTATGATTCTATGTTCTAGAAGTGGAGTCTTTACTTGGTTTATATTGCTTTTTCTTGTGGCAAATACATTTTCAAGAGTTGCTTAGCTTCCTCTGTCAAACCTGTCTAGATATGATGTTGCTATGGTGTGACTCAATGATTGGTCAAGAGTAGAAGTTGTTTTCTTCTTCTGTGGATGTGAAATAACAAATATCTGAATAATAGTTCTAGTGCCTGTTTATGTAGCATCCAACATTCAAATTCTAGGCTGAATCACTAAAAAGAAATACTCCCAGCCTAAGAAGAGGGATTGTTCCACTGACCAGAATGACTTAAATGTCAATACCAGGACTAGAAGGTCAGCACATGATCTGGTTTCTGCTCTGTTTTAGTTAGACGAATTAAAATGCTATTATTAGGCCATCAGTAAAATTCAAACCTAAATACCTGGTAGAGCTAAGTCCTCCTCCAAGTCTAATTTCAGAGCAGATAGTTATAACCAGAGCATTCTGAAATTCTCACAGACACTCACGACTCAAGACCTCATTTCCTCAACAATTCTGTGATTCTGTGAACTCTTTAGCTTCTTGCATTTGCATCTTCTGCTAGGTTCTGACCCAGAAATGCACTTGTATACTACAGCACGTTTAAGCAGGCATTTGAATAATACATCTTAATTGTTCTTTTTAAAAATTAGACTAGGTTCATCATTCTATTAGCACTTTAATACTTGGCAGAATCGAAAATCTACCTCATATATCAACATCAGGTTTGGCTGCTTTGGAGTTGCGTATGTAGTGCATTCAATTTACAAAGGGGTGAAATAGCATGGTGCTGAAGATCCTTCCATTCATCCTGAAGAATGAACATGTCACTAACTTTATGTGTCTTCCACCTTTTTTACTCACATACTGCTTTTGTAAACTTCACAATGAATTTATATACTTCCAAGAGCTTGCACAGTTTCCTTAATGAATTTATGGATTTTCTTTCTCAGTTTGCTATGGAATTGCTGAGACTATTAATCTTATATGATTTCAATGTTCATGTTGACAACATAGCAGGTATGTTTGCTTTCACGTTTATCCTATGCTTTATAGGCAAAATCATGTGTTTATTGGATTTGTCTACTGCCCCTCTGATAACTCATGAATGTAAGATTGCTTGTCCTCTCTTCATGCTCATCATTGAAATGAATAACATTTCTTCACTCTCCCTCTTGTCAGTTATGTGGTAGTATTTGCAATAATTCGTCTAGTTTAATATTGAAACCATTCTAGCTTTTTCTGTTGAGTTTTTGTCATCCTCTATTTTTGATATTTGTGCTAAGTAAATGCAACAAATAGACTTGACAGTGTCTTCCATGTCAAAGCATACGATAAATATTTATTGATTTTAAAATAAGTTTTTAGACATTTTTATTAGTTTTATTTTTTCTATTTTTTTAAGATTTCTGTAGTATTTATCTGCTAATTCTATATTAGCCTTCTTTTTCTTCATGTCATGTCATTAGTATCGTCTGTACTTGGATTACTTTTAGTTTCTGCTCTCCAGTATGTTTTAATTTATGAGATTAATTTCTTTATATCTTAATATTCACATTTTCAATTCATTTATCCATACAATTATTTATTTTAAATTGCATGGTTTCAATTTCCTTAATATGCACATTATTTTCATGTCTCTTCTGACCTCCACAAATGACCAGTTTCTAATAATGCTGTTCCCGTGTTTCCATGGGCTTCTTCGGCCCTAACTAGCCCTGAATTAGTAATCCTTACTTGGATTTACCATAGACTTGGAGGAGAGAGGAATTACACCCAGTTACCAGCAAAATGAATAGGACACAAAGCAGAAGTTGCAAAATGTGGTGTAAAATTGAGGTGTGGGTTCAGACTTATTGTTCTTCAAAATATAAATTATTTGGATAATATTAATTCCTCCAGTTCACCTTCAGAAACTAAATGCATCCTATAAATGTTCCTCAGAGAAAGTAGTATGCCAGATACGTCTTTAGATCTAAGAACATAATTTGAGAGCTAGTTATATTGCACAAAAACACTGAAATAAGAAACCATCATAAACCTTCCCCTGCATGCACATTTTCGCAGAATCACTATGGTTGGAAGATTAAGACCATTATTTTGTGTCATTGGTAAGGAATACACCCGGATCACAAGTTTGATTTTACTTTAGTGCTACATAGAAATAACCAGGGGAGGAAGGACACCCACTGAGGATGTTTTTCAGGCTCTGTCTTCCTGAAATTCTTTGGCAAGATCCTTGTCAGTGTGATGAGATAATCTTTTTCTCACTCTCTCAACTCCTATTTGCTTGAAAGGAGTATTTTCTGTCTTTGTCTTACATGCTGGCAAGTTTTCTATTGCTGCTTTCCTCTCTTGAGAAGGGTTTAATTTTCTTCTGATGTTGTCCCTGCATTGGCACACACATTTTGTCTTTTCTAAAGCAGGGCTTTTTCCTTTCCTTAGGGACTGAGAAGCTATCATATTAAAAAATCCTGTTGAAAAATCACCTGTGGACATTGCAAACAGTATTATTGTTGTTGTTTGTTTATGTAATGGTAAAAGTAAAACTGTTACTGAAATAAAGGATTTCTGGGGCTGGCTGTTGGTATCTCACAAATGTTTAGTGTGCAATAGCTTTGGTGCTTCTGTTGGTATCTTTGAGAGGTTTATCACTCAGTGATGTGACAGTTGCATAGGGCCTGAAATTAAAGAGCAGAAATAATAACTGCCTTTTACAAGTGGGGAACCTTAAGTATGTAGTCATGAAGTGACTTCTTCAAAGTCAATGAAAAAAACTGAGAAATGAACGAAGGATTTCTGCCTCCTAACCTCAGAATCTTACCCTCCTCTGAACTGCTTAATTTCAAAGTATATCTTGATGGCCATTGTTGACATCATTAACTCACACACAAAACACCTTTCATTTTCTTTTCTGGCTGCTATAAGTAAATGATTTTCAGAAACAACTGAGAAAAAAATGCTTTGACTATATGTATGTAAATAGACAAAAAGTGCTAAACAGAACCTTTAAAATCATTTTTAGAGCAGGTCTTTTTTTTTTTTTTTATTTTCCATCTCCTAGAACATTAGGTGATGATTAGGGTGTTGGGCTAAGTAGCATTTCCAAGTAGTTTTTGACTTCTCTTTAGGCACAATCCAGACAGATCACACTTGATGAATCTTTCCCAGCACACCTTTTATTTGTGGTCATCCTGTATTAAACACTAATAGAGTTTCTTATAGAGGTAGACAGACTTTGCTGTTGGTTTCAGAGCTAGGGAATAGATCTCATTAAGTTTAGTACATTAGTACACAGTAAGTTCTTGTGCATTGATATTTTTATTTATGTTTCAAGGTAAAGAATCATACTATTTTTTATGGACTACCACACAATCAAAATATGAGAATAAACTATTTTGAAACACATCGAAAATGTACTTAATGCTTGGTTTTATGAAAAACAAAATAAAACAAAAACAAACAAACTAAAAATTGGTAATGAAGGAAACCTCTTTTCAGAAGAGTCAAACTATATAGCAGGGTGTAACAGAGACAAATAACAGCTTGGAAGGTTAAACTGAATATTAGAGGGGGTGAAGGGGAGAAAATGCAGCACTGGTACAGATTGTGGAGATAGATATGTTGGAGACTCTCCACATTTGGAGCTTTTCAAGACTCAGGTAAGCAAGGTCACAACAGCCTTGTTCTACTGTTAGTCTTAGTCCCCCTTTTGTTGCACTAGGTGACTGTTCATCTTTTTGGTGGTCAATTAGGAAAAAAACTTCTCCCAAAATATGGAGGACGACACTGGAGGTAATTTGGGAGAGACTGCATTGAAGTCCATGCACTTCTATTTATGTGCATCCTGTCATGAGTTTTAAGGTGGTCTTTTATGGTGGAAACTGCAGGGATATAATTTGGATTCCTTATAGCCGCAACAGCCACCATGATCATTATTCTGCTGCTAATGAATTCCTGCAAGATTGATCACCTTCCCCAGACAGCTTCTGTTCCAGCAGTTCACTCTTGAAATTTCCTCTGCCATTTTTTTTCTAATCTGTTAATTTTTTTTCTCTTAGGTATGTATTTTTAATAGGGCTTTTAAAACTCACATTAAAGAAGAAAACCTGTAAATGTCAGGAAACATGTAAACTTTAGGGGCCTTGCTTCTCTATTTTAAAATGCTGCCAAGAAATTATATAGGTATAGACATATTCACACATAGTCTCCTAAAGATATGAATAAATGCTTTTCATTCAGTACAGGAAATATCTTCTCTATGATTTTCCTGTGATTGCTGTGGATAAAAGAAGCAATCTAGATTTTTTTATTTTTTTGCACTAAGTTTAACAAAACAGTGATTATCATTGCAATGCTAACATACTTGTGTAATCATCTGAATAACATCATGATGCACAGTTGTTTCTTCTGAATGCATATTATAGGCATTTACATTTGGATTTTTGAGTCTTATTAATGATTCACTGCAAAATAAGAATCATTAGACTTCTACCTGCCTCATCCTAGTTATCAATCTCATTTTCACAAAGTTTCAATAGCCCATAATTTACTAATATCCATAATACATTTTTCAAACAACAGTATACAGACTCTTGCTTCCACTTTTTCAACACTGAGACAGGCAGTTCTGAAAATGTAGCACTAAAAAGAAGCAAGCCTTTAAGTAATGCAAGGTCTGCCCTCACACAAGTCAAATCTTAGTGAGGGGTGGTAGATTTTTGCACTCTAGCATTTCCACAGTTACTGACATAACTGAAAGTGAAGTAGTACTAACAACACAGAAATTTTATAACATCCATAAAAGCCTTAGAGCACATTCCTAGAAACAGCTGAGTCCTTCACTCAAAACAAAGGCCTTGTAGGTATTTACATGAAATTTCAATAACCTTGTATAGAAATGCAGTTCTCAAATTATGCCTGTTAGCTGCTACCTATCTTTGGAAGTACCAACAACCCTTTAACTGTCTCAAATGTTATCTTTTTCACCCAAGAAAATGAAGTTTATACAGTCAAGCAGTCTACTTCTATCAGTTTTTCTCATTAATCTCTTGTTCCACTGACTAAAGGGCGGATGTTTGTGACAGCCCTGCAGAGGGGAGAAGGTACACAAATGCAGCCTTACATAGCTACCTCTGCATAGCCTCAGAACCTATGAGCCCATTCAGCTCATCAGCAATGAATGTACGAAATCCAGTAAACACACATCACCAGTGAAAACTAATGCTGTCTTTTTATTCACTGTAAAGATAGTTTATGTATATGGAAGCTAGGAATACTGGGAATATTAACGAAAGACATTTGAGGAGGTATTTTGAGATCATCTAAGGGACATGAAGGTGCACAAGTGACAGAATCATAGAATTGTTCTGGTTGGAAGACAATTTGAAGATAATCAAGAACAACTCTTGACCCAGCACTGTCAGGTCACCACTAAACCAAGTCTCTAAATGCTACATCTACAGATCTTTTAAGTACTTTTAAATACTCCATCACTTCCCTGGGTAGCCTGTTCTAGTGCTTTACAACCTTACAATGAAGAATTTTATTTGTATTATCTAATCTAAACTTCCCCTGGCACAACATGAGGTCATTTCCTCTTGTCCTGTCACTTGCTATACGGGAGAACAGACAGACCCCCACCTCATTACAACCTCCTTTCAGGTAGTTGCAATGAGTGAGAACGTCTCCTCTGGGCCTTCTTTTCTCCAGGCTAAAGAACCTCAGTTCCCTCAGCCACTCCTTGTAAGACTTGTACTCAAGGCCCTTCACCAGCTTGTCTTTCTTTGGACAAGCTCCAGCACCTCAGTGTTCTTCTTGTAGTGAGTGGCCCAAAATCGAACACAGTATTCAAGGTGCAGCCTCACCAGTGTCGAATACAGGGGGACAATCACTTCCCTTCTCCTGCTGATCTCACTATTTCTGATACGAGCCAGGATGCCGTTGCCCTTCTTGGCTGCCTGGACACACTTCTGGCTCATGTTCAACAAGCACCTCCAGGTCTTCCCTCCCACGGCTCCCTCCAACAGCTTTCCAGTTGCTCTTCCCCAAATCTGTATTGTTGCCTGGGGTTGTTGTGACCCAAGTGCAGGACCTGGCACTTGGCCTTGTTAAATCTCATACCATTGGCCTTGGTCCATCTATGGAACCTGATGAGATGCATTGACAGGTCCAGAGGGAACTGACAAATGAAGTTGCTAAGCCACTCTCCATCATATTTGAGAAGTCATGGCAGTCTGGTGAAGTTTCCACTAACTGGAAAAGGTAAAACATATTTTCCATTTTTAAAAAGGAAAAAAAGAAAGACATGGAGAACTATAGCATCACTTCTGTGCCTGTCATGACCATGGAGCAGATCCTCTTGGAATCTATGTTAGGGCATATGAAAAGTAAGAAGACACTTGGTGACAGCCAACATGGCTTCACTAAGGGCAAACTGTGCCTTACAGTTTTAGTGGCCTTCTATGACAGGATTACACAGAATTTGTGGATAAGAAAAGATCAGCTGACATCACCTACTTAGATTTGTGCAAAGCATTTGAGACTGTTTCACACAGCATCCTGGTCTCTAAATTGCAGGTATGAATCAGATGGATGGACCACTCAGTGGTTAAGGAGTTAGCTGGATGGTCACACGTAAAAAGTCACAGTCAATGTCCCATTGGAGATCAGTTACAAGTGGCATATCTCAGTGGTCGGGATTTGTTCTCTGTGACATTTTTGTTAGAAACATGGACAGAGGTTGAATACAACCTCAGCCAGTCTTCCAACAACACCAAACTTTGTAGCACAGTAGACAGTATATAAGGTATAATGGTTTTAAAATGAAGGAAGGTAGATTTAGGCTAGATATAAGGACAAAACTCTTTACTGTGAGTGGTGAGACACTGGAATAAATTACTCAGAGAGATTATGGATTCCCTTGTCCCAGGAAGTGTTCAAGGCCAGGCTGCGTGGGGCTTTGAGCAATAGAAGGTGTTCCTGACCATGGCAGTGGGGTCGGAACTAGGTAGTCTTTAAGGTCCCTTTCAACTCAAACCATTCTGTGATTCTATAGGGTGGAAGAACTACAGTGAGAAGAGGCTGCAGGGAATATGAGTCCACACTGAAGTTTGATTCTGTTAAGAAGTCAATCAACTACTTATCTCTGTGGAAATCAGACTCTCATATTTTCTGCAAAGATTCCTATGGATGTAATCTTCTGCAATTGGTAAATCTAACTAGTTCTATAACTAGATTTCATTTGAACTCTGTCCAAAGCATACTTGCAGTGACTTTCCTTCAGAAAGATTCAGTCTTGAGGTTGTTCGCTATACTCACTTAATAAAACATGCTCCTGTCACAATTTGGAAACAATCTCCTCTAGAATTTGGCAAAAAGAGACAGCTTGCTTTCTATCTTAAAAAGCTCCATGTTTAGAGCTCCCTAAAGGTATGAAAGACTCAGCTTGCTTTTTCCTCAGCGAACAGTCTTGTCTTTATCTGGAAATAGATGAGAGTGCAACACTCAATTCCTTTTTTTCTGAAGTAGTTCAAGTTTAGTTTTAAAGATTGGTGATGCTGGTAAGGAAGGAACAAAGGGAGTTTATATTGTATCTTCTCTCATAAATGCTTAAGCTATTTATCCACTGATGTTTTAATGCAAATATACAAAGAATTGTTACAAAAACCTTGTAAAAGTTATGATCTTCTACAGCATAGGATGAGGCTAAATATATATACATACAGAAGCTTCAAGGATTAAATATGTACTAGTAAAAATATTGATTATGATCTGTACTCACCACTTTTTTAAATGCAAATCTTAATTTGTCAATCAGGTAATTCACTGAGCATTGAAAAGGCTGTTTCTGAAAGCTATTATGTAACTAATCTGAGATTTCTTTCAGCCTTCCTGACATCCTTTGCATGGTCATGTTATGTCAGCCATGGTGCAACAAGTCCATACAGGCTCAAAGGTTTATCACTTTATATTTCTTCGCATGGGTAAACACTCTGAAAAAACCAAACGTGTGAAAGTACTATTTATCTGAGAATAGGTGGATACTTCGGTGATTTTTACTTGCAGGTCACGAAAGAGGCTTAGATTAAATTGTTTTCTGTAGTTTGGATTGTCAAACAGAAATAATTGAGATTATTGTCTCCTCCTAAAGTATTATTAGATATTTATTTATCATCACTTGACTATAGTATACAATAGTAAAAGTCTTATGAAAATTCTCTATACATTTAATTGTCAGAAATATCTTGCTTATAACTTTTAAAAGTTACAATTAAAAGTCCGAAGGGAGGCTTAAAAATTCTCACACAAAAAGAATATAAAAAATTTTGTAGACTATGAGAGCCATTTAGGTATGTAAAAGCCTCTTCAATTTATCTCTTCAATTCCGTAGGACATTCCACTAACCTTAGATGTACTTTGCATTGTACAACGAATTCTTAAAGAATACCTTTTAAATGTCTAATCTCTATTCATTTACTATGCAACTAACTCACTAAAGTTAATTAATTAACTGCATTGAATATGAAGCATTGAGAAGTGTGGTCACAAAAAGTCCAAACCAAGTTGTAATTTATTTTATTTTTTTTTAAAAAAATTCTAATAGTCCATTATATATGTTCACAATAATTAAAATAGTTTTCTGAGTTCTGCAAGATTTGCATCTTTTCTTCTGCTCCAGTACATTGATGGTGGTTAATTGCAGAGCCACAACTTCACCTGATTTTGATTAACAAAAATTAATGCTCGTCTGCCATCACACTGTCCTGCTAAAATGTTTTCTTTCACTGATCCAAATATTTGTCATAGTCTTGACTATATACTTTCCATCACTTTTGAAATTATTTTGCTTATTGAAATTGTAGGATCATTAATAATTAAAAGGGGAAGATTAATAAATAAATAGCATGGGATACAATTTAGCTGAGTTGGAGATTCCATCAGCTGTGAGTCAACATTTACTGCTATCAAAAAATATTCATGACTTTGATGGAAAAAGACCAGCAACTGAATTTGATCCCAGAGGATAGATATCTTAGTAGCAAAAGAAAAAGAATGAGAAAGAAATTTAGGGCTTCCTGAGCACATGTAGTTTTGGCTAAAAATAAACAAAAGTCTCTTATGCTTCTATGTTTTTAAGACAAAAGGGTAGTGTGTCTCATACTCATACCTCAAGATTACAGCCAGGCATGTAGACCCTCAGTCTTCTCAACTGTGAATGAAATAATACAAAAATGACTTTTTTTTTCACTCATAAACCTACTATTTTTCAGCTTCAGTTATCTTGTGGGTTAAAAATTTTTCTGTTAACAAAACACATTCCATATATTGCACAAGCTTATTCTTGCAAGCAAAATAAATGCGATATAGCCCATATTAATCCTTAAATGAAGACTTTTTCTCTTTTTGCTCAGCAAAAACTACATTCTTCAGTATTCAGCAGGTGATAAATCAACTTTAATTTACACAAAGGACATTGATACTTAAAGAGCTTTCAGTTTGCAACTATTTAGATTATCACAAAACATATCATAAAAAGGTGTCTCTGAGGGACCAAGGATCAAAGGCATGCAAACACTATGTTTTTTTGCCCAGATGGATAGATAAGCATTTCCATAAACTTCATTTATTAAGTTAACTGTGAGTGAAATGAATTGTAGCTCATTCAAAAGTCTGAACGTCACAGTCAGTTTTCTTGGACAAAGAATGTGTCTGTCATTATTTTTCACATGATATCTAACATAACCATTCCTGATGTAGGTCCCAAATATTACTACAATTCATGATAATTCCATGATGCCATATATCACAAGGAGGATATGTTATCCTGATCTACCACAACAGAAAAAGAAGAGCCATAACATAAAATCAGAGAATCACAGAATCACAGAATTATGAAGGCTGGAATAGACCTCCGAGATCATCAAGTCCAGCCTATGACCTAACACCACAACATCAACTAGACCATGGCACTAAGTGCTATGTCCAATCTTTTCTTAAACATAAACCAGGGATGGTTACTCCACCACTTCCCTGGGCAGTCCATTCCAGTGTTTAATCACCCTTTCCTTGAGGAAGTGCTTCCTAATATCCAACCTAAACCACCCCTGGCACACCTTCAGGCCATGCCCTCTTGTCCTGTCAGTAATTGCCTGGGAGAAGAGCCCGACTCCCACCTGACTACAACTTCCTTTCAGGTAGTTGTAGAGAGTGATGGTTCCCCCTGANTCTGCAGCATCACCCTACCCTCCAGCAGTTCGACACTGCCCCCCAATTTGGTGTCATCTGCAAATTTACTAACGGTAGACTCAATCGTCTCATCCAGGTCATCAATAAAGATGCTGAATAGAACTGGGCCCAGTACTGATCCCTGGGGGACACCACTGGTCACTGGACACCAGCTGGATGTGGCACCATTCGCAACCACTCTCTGTGCCCGGTCATCCAGTCAGTTTTTAACCCAGCGCAGGGTGCACCTGTCCAAGCCATGGACTGCCAGCTTCTCCAGGAGGATGCTGTGGGATACTGTGTCAAAGGCTTTGCTGAATTCTGGGCAGACCACATCCACAGCCTTCCCTCAACTACGAGGAAGGTCACTGAGTGAAAGAAGATCAGATTGATTAGGCAGGATCTTGCTTTCCTAAACCCATGTTGGCTGGGCCTGATCCCCTGGTTGTCTTGTACATGCTGCTTGATGGTACTCAGGATGATCTGCTCTAATATCACTGAAGATCTTTCAACTAAACATGAGTCAGATCTTCCTGGCCTGTAGGAACATCAATGCCTTGCTAATTTGGAGTTTAGATTTCAAGTTTTAAGGCCAGGAGACCTACTTCCTGCATAGTACTGGGCACAGAGTTTCACATAGTAGTGTTGGTATCAAATTCATAAATTGTCACTGAAAAAGAACAACCTTAAATCAAATTCCCAGGTGATAGAGTATGTGTCATATTCCTTTCAAAGCTGTTACAATCCTGAATGGCAAAAATATGTTGATTTTTTGACATTTCCACTCATTTCCATTTTTATTTGTCTAGCTTCTCTTTCAGGCATTGAATTCTCTTAACACCTTTTCTGTATTAGAGAGAGCTTTATCTCCTCACTGTCTATGTATCATGTAAAAATCACTAATCTGGGTCATCTCATAATCCTTGCTGATATAAGTAGATGGAGTATCTTTTAGTTTCTCACAACAAGACGTGTCTTCCAAGGACAATGATCACTCTTGGAACTGTCATATAATATCTCCAGAGAGAAAGACAGTTTTCCCGTGATGGTCTCACTTATGTTAAATGATGACACTGCCTCCTGAGTAAAGGTAATAAAAAATATGTAAAATTCACTGGGAAAAAAAAAAAAAGGAGTTTGGTCGTTACAGAACAATACCAAAGACTTTAAGCAAAATATTAAACATGGTTATTAGGAGTAATTTTGACAGTACGGGATGTGACACCTTATTTATAGCTATGTATTAGACACAAAATTTCTTAGCTAGTCATAGTGTCACTTCTGCTTGAGGAAACATGAAACAACTCCCACGTATCAGAAGCTGTGAGGTACACAGTCTGTGCATGTAAGATGTTCTATGTTTTCTCTGTTGACACTGTTCTACAGTTTATGAATATTTAAACATTTGTTGCAGTAGTGTGGAAATACAGATAAACTGCTTTTTAGTTCAGTGTCCAACAGCCATAGAGGCTTCAATCATTTGTACTCTGTCTCAGAAACAATTTAATTCCAATAACAAAGATTCAAGGAGACTTGTTTTAGAATAACATGTAGTTAGAAAAGTCATTTGAGATGTGGGAGATCTATTTTCTAATCTTCCTTCTGGCTGATTTAGGGTTAGCTCTTCCGTGTAATGAAGTCTAGGAGCAGCATTTACTATTTTCACTGCCACATTACACCAGGATTTGCCTTGAGCTTTTCATCTTCAAGTATCCCTAACTCCATTTTAAACTTATTGCCAAACTATGCTATCATTCACACTAGGAGACTGGCCTCATAGCATTCATTGCTCCCAGAGATGTACCTTGACATTTGATTTCTTTATGGGGTATGTAGACTGATCATGACTAGTCACTACTTACGCTACTTAACCAGTCTTAAAGATACAAGGACAATTTTTTTTATATGAGGGAAAAAAAGTTTACTATCTTGTAGGTCATTGAATAAAATACTGTACAGTCCACAGGTTAGGCAGTAAAATCGCAAACATCTCATTAAAACGGTATGGTACCAATTCATCTCAGGAATCTACTTTGAGCTGTTTAGAATAATGCTTTTTGACAACTCAAAGTGTTTTATGTAGTAATTATACTATTTTAGCAAAAATTTTGTTAGGAGTTGCTGCATCTGGAACACCAGTAGGGGTAAGCCTGCCACAGCTCCACACCTACAGGTGTAGAAAATATTTAGTTTGAACATGTATTCCCCATAGACATTTGCAGTCTCTAAGCTGCTCTATAAAGCTGTCTTGTCCTGATGAATGTCATGCCCAGGCTACTGGGCTGGCACTCTTTTGGGATGCCCTGGAGTGGTATAATGAGTCAGGTATAACACAGCAGAGTAGGAAAGATGTTTTACAATCAGCTTTGGTTGTGTGTTTACAGTGCAATGCAAATGGTGGATGTGCAGACACGTGCATTGGAATGTGGTTTGAGAGTATGTTGAAGTATGTAGCTGGGAAGATGGGTCCAGAAGTAAAACAAAGAGCCAGTTAAAGGGGACACTTTCCCTAATCCAGATGTATTATTTCAGCTTGTTAAAACCTTTATTTGACAACCTTTAGGTTTAAGCTATTATTCTGAAGAAAACTGGATATAATCCTAGGCAGTATGTCCTTTAAAAGCACAAGTGCAGCTAACAGTTTCCTTAACATGTTCAGGCTGACTCATTTACTTCTTTTTACTGTTATTAAAAAGGACTTGGCTCTTATTGACTTATTACCTAGTCAAGGAATAAAGTGCAAGTAGTTTTCACTGTTGTTTATCTCCTAGAATGACAAAAAGACGTTGATTATCAGTAAGAAATAAATCAAATCTGATTAAAAATGAAAACATAACTGTTTAATATTAGGCACTTTTTTCTTATATGCATTTTATCAAAACTTACATTTTCCATGTAAAAAGACTGAATTTGTTGAAATATAAATAAACAAAGCCAAGAAGTAACATTTTCTATTGGAGCAGCAGAATTTAAAATTCTATTTTGATTTGTCAGCATAACACACACAATTGGACTAGATTCATTACCAATTGCTTTATCAATTGCAGAAGCTGCCATCTTGAATGAGATAATTCAATCAATAGTAGTGTCTGTATCATAAAAAATACAGACTACTCAGAGAATACAGTCCATATACTACTATACATATATACATATAGTGTAGAGACTGCATATACAGGGAAGAGTAAAGTGGAGTCACAGTTGTAATACTTATGAGGTATTACATTGCTAGGTTGCACTCAAATATCTGCTTTGATTGGAACATTTTAACTGATTTAAAATTATGTATTTTGCCATTTTCTCATCTTTCATTCATACAAACATTTCATTCATCATATCAACATTTAATGTAGCATTTCAGATCAGAAATGCACTTTTGAAGCAAATTTCTGCTGTTCATACTTTGATTCACTTTACGGAATGCAAAAACTGGATTCCTTTTGGAGGCAACTAAAGGGCCCAGTCTAGTCCATGGGACAAAACTGGACTTAATCTGAAGTAAATTCTTTTTAAATGTATATAGTGTACACAACTAGTTCTTCAGCAAAACGTCTGTCCTCTTCAAATGTTAAGTCATAATTCTTAACTACGACACAGACATCGTCATTAATACAGCTAAGAGCTTGAACCATGAATGTGAACTGTCTATAGAATGCAGAAATTCAGCAACATTATGCAGTCTGGACACAGAACAAAATAAAAATAGTCTACAGATGTATGTATGATGAACAAAAGTGTCAGGACAATGAATATGTCATCTTTTTCAGGTTTCAAGAGAACAGAAATTTCTGAGCAAGCATTGTGGTTGTAGACATACTACACTTGTAAAGGAGCTGAACAGTGAGTCAGCCCTTCCTCCATACCCAGACACCATATAAACTAGTTTGTCATGTACTAGAATAGGACCAAAGAATACATGAACATGTGAACAGATTTTACACCTGACTACAAGTCAAGTATGTAGTCAAAATATACCTGCGTAGCTGCACTGTTTTTGATGATGTACTTTAGCTTTGGTACCAAGCTTCACTAATGGTGTGATACAGCTTACTAGTATAAGTCATTAATTTAAAATTCTTTTACACTATAAGAACTCATTTGAGGAAGAAAAAGAATGCAATAATAAAGAAAAAAAAAATCTTCTTTCTTCAGAATTATGTTCTACAGATGCCAAAAAGCACAATGAACCACCTTCATTGAAGTACTTTTCTACCTGCAGCTATTTTAACATTTCGTTGTTAAAGAATGACATTTTGAAGTAGTATCTTACATAGCACCATATATATATGTCACAATTCCATAACAGTATATTTTATGGTATGTGGTTTACTTAGTTCATTTTAGTCTCTGTCTTTTACCATATTAAGGAAACAATGTTTACAGTGCACAACATTCACTTGTTAGATATATTTCGATAAACAACAATATTAACTAAAGTGAAGTTTAAGTACAATAAAAACTTTGTCCTTGACTTCTAGCAGTGGACTCTCAGTGTTCTGGACTGCATAAGATAAACCTTATGTTGGGAGTTTTACTTCAGATTAGGTCTAGCCTGACCACATTAATCATCTTTTTTTTTTAAGTTTTCATGTTGATTCACAAAGAGAACTATCATTATTATAATGTAATTCTATGAAATGTTGATATTTTTAATGAAGACCTATTTCCTGGTTTGCATTGCGCTGAAGATGTGTTGTCATGGTTTAGGGTCAGGTCCATCCACTAGATCTATAACAGATACTGTCTCTTAACCCCTAGCCCTTCCCAAAGTGGAAGAAAAAGGGAATAAGGGAGAGAGACTTATAAACTAGAAAATAAAATTAAAACAAATTTAATTAAAATAATAACAATAATAACAATAACAATAACAATAATAATAATAATAATAATATGAAATATATTCTTCAGAGGGACCTGGACAGGCTGAGGCCAATGGGATAAGGTTTAACAAGGCCAAGTGCCAGGTCCTGCACTTGAGACACAACAACCGCAGGCAATGCTACCGGCTTGGGGAAGAGTGGCTGGAAAACTGTCAGGCGGAAAAGGATCTAGGGATGCTGATCGACAGCTTGCTGAACACGAGTCAGCAGTGTGCCCAGGTGGTCAAGAAGGGCAACAGCATCCTGGCTTGTGTCAGAAATAGTGTGGTCAGCAAGAGAAGGAAAGTGGTTGTGNTAGCCTGACCACATTAATCATCTTTTTTTTTTAAGTTTTCATGTTGATTCACAAAGAGAACTATCATTATTATAATGTAATTCTATGAAATGTTGATATTTTTAATGAAGACCTATTTCCTGGTTTGCATTGCGCTGAAGATGTGTTGTCATGGTTTAGGGTCAGGGCCATCCACTAGATCTATAACAGATACTGTCTCTTAACCCCTAGCCCTTCCCAAAGTGGAAGAAAAAGGGAATACGGGAGAGAGACTTATAAACTAGAAAATAAAATTAAAACAAATTTAATTAAAATAATAACAATAATAACAATAACAATAA